>JANPWT010000246.1:12940693-12954003 GCA_024678245.1 Erythroxylum densum | reverse complement strand
AGATAAAACCAAACTCTTTTGTTTTATTAATAATAAATATTTTCATTACAAAACTGTAACTGAAGAAGATAAAGTTATATGTAAATACACTTGCTTTCCAGGGCACTATATTTACATAACTTCAACAATAAACCCTTTTTCATATTTTGTTAACTTCAGGTATTTTTATTAATGCAGAATACAACCACCATTGATAACACAACATAGCTACCATTGAGGGCTTTCATCAAACACGTTATAGGCAGTCAAATTTCAAACAAAAATAACAAAAACAATTCTCTCTTTTCCCTTTCTTCACCAGCATTAATGCATATTCAGAATAATTCAACCATTATCTGTCCTAATTAACATAAACAACTCAAAAACAAAGTTAAAAACATAACTCAAATATAGCATGTTTTCGGCTTCATTGATAGAACAAAAAATCCCCAAAACTTCTTACTAGGTGGAAAGAAACTAAAGGGAGACAGTGGAGTACACAAAATCACAAAGAGAGGACAAGAAAATGAACTGGTGAAGATGGTTTAAGTGGAAGAAAAATCGTGCTGGGAGAGAGGATCGAATGAAATAAATAGGCGGGGAAGCGGAAAGGCTTTGGTCGCGTCCACTAAAATAAACGTTGGGACGACGTCATTTGACATCCCATAAACAATTTCATCTTAACTTAAATTCTTTTATCATCCACTACATTTGGTGACGAAAATATAATTTGTCACCAAATGTCCAACATTTTCCTACCAAATTAAAAAACTGTCACCAATACTAAACCTTTTTCATACATTTTTATTTTTCTGTTAATCAAATGTATATATTACAATCAAATTTGTTTGACAGTTATGCAATCAACAACATTAACATCAGGTAGTATTCTTTGAAATGACATTGTTGTTAAAGTCATTTTCAATAATATTAAAAAATTTAATAAAGATTTTATATGGATATTTAATGTTAATTACCATTTTCTAGTATATTGCAAATTATTTCCAATGAAACTGCTATTATTATTATTATTATTATTATCATATATGGTAATTAACGTAAAGTGTTATGAATGTAAACATATTAATTAATCCTAACTATTATAATGATTTATTAAATATTACATTCTATATAAATTTTCCATATCTTACTTATGTAATATATATATTATTATATGTGTAATAATAACTATCTAATTATTATATAAAAATTCTGTACTGTAACATAAATTTTATATTATATATAATTATGTTAGGCAAAGGTGACAAAGAATATGGCAATATCTTCCTATTTGGCAACATTTTTCTGTTACTAACAAAATTGTACTATATTTCTTTCGACAAAATAAAAAATGACATCGTTTACCTTAACAAGAAACGATGTTGTTTTGTGTTAGGTTATTAACATGAAAACGAACCTCTCTTCATTTTCATGTTAGCAGTCAACATTCCTTTACATTCACGGTCCAATAACCATTGTCCCCTCTCTTGTGATCGTCTCATGTGTTGTGGTTGTCAGCATCAAAGAAGCATCCTTAGCTATGTTAGTATTGTTCTTCTTTTCTATTTTCAAACCTTCCTTCTTGTACTCTGCTTTACTTATATGTTTAGATGTTTATTATGAGTTCTTTTTTTTGCATATGGTGTATAGGTTGTGTTTGTGTTTATGTTTCGAAGATGATTTATTGTCTTCCTTTGTGGGTTGTATATGGGTAGACTTTTTTTTACCACCTTTAATGCTTCTTTCAGGAAAGTTTGCTAATAACCGTTTGCTTTCCATGCCCGATCTTCTTCTTCAAGGTTTTTAATATCATCCAAACTACCTCACTTTCCTTATTATCTAGATCTCATTTCTTGTTATGAAGTTACTATATATATGAACATTTGATTGTATATACTATATGTTGTGTTAAGCTTCCTTGAATCTTCAAGAGAACATAAATAGAAATGGAGATGGGGCGATGTCACAATGGTCCATAAAGAATTAGAAAAATCAGTTGTTTTGGAAAATTTGTCGATTCTAATGACTAGGTCTAGTCAATCAGGTATGAATGTGTTCCAATTTGGGTTCGTTATACAGTTTCATTAGACTAGCAATCTAAGTTTTATATTGATTATGTCTTAGGTGCAACGCATCATACTAGCAGTTCATCTGATCAAGTTGTCTTCCATATTGCATCTGGGGACTCATTCACTGTATCCTCTAGAAGTTTAGTTATAACAAAGAAGATGTTGGAAAAGGGTGTCAATAACCCTATACCTGAGTCAAGATCTTTCACTATTTCAATTGGTGCCTTCGAAGATGCAAAGACCTTTATTGGGAATCCAAACATAGGGAACTCATTTACCTTTAAAGACTCTCATGTCACTTAGAATCTAAAAAAATAATTATTTCATTTCTCTACTGAAATCAGTTTGAAACTTTATTTATTGTTATGTCTGTAAGAATTTTTAAAATAGTCTCTCCACTAGTTAGAGATAAAGCTACGTACTATTGTTGTTGTTTTATGCCTGTAAGAATTGTTAAACTTTTAATAAAATCATGTACTACTTACCATACATCATTATATTATAGTGTTCCATTTCTAAAAATTTTTAAATAATTATTTTATTGTTACTAAATATTAATGATTAAGAATAGTTGTTAACTTAAATTAATGATAATTTTTATCCTAATAAATTTAAAATTTTTGGTTCACAAATATTTTAATGTCCAAAATATATTTACTTTTCAAATTTAAAATAACATAACATGTGTTTTTCAACAATATGTTTTAAAAATCGAAAACAAATTGACAACAAAAGATATCTTAACTAGGATTATATAAATGTCAAATATAATTAACCTTAACTACGATTATTAAGTACACTTAGCATTAACAAACTATCTTCTAAACATTATTAATTTTAACAATACTATCACATACAAAAATTCATCAAAATTCCCCTAAAAATTCATGAAAAATATTCAACACTCACTTTTTGCGATGACTTACATAATCGTCGCAAAATGCTAGCAAAAATGCGATGAATTTCATAAATAGTCACCATTTATGTTACCTTCTACGATGCTTCAATAACTCATCGCCAAAAATTAGCTATGAATCAAACAAATCATCGCTAAAAGTATACATTCTGTGACAGTTTTATGTCATCATTGCTCAATATTATGTTTGTATGACCCTTGTGCAACCATTACACCAATTGTGGAAAAAAAGGCAAGTATTGGCGATGCAACATATATTTCAGTTGCGATTTATTCGAACCATCTGCGATGCTTCCCTATAATCAATGCCAAGGACATGGATTTCCCCGACATCTTGCGATGATAATCCTGTTCATCGAAAAATGTTTTTGTGTTGGTGACAAAACTCTTTAAACGTCGTTAAACCTTATTGTTATTGTGATGATAATCGATAATCCTCCTAAAATATGTTCCCTTTAACGACAATTTAATAAATCGTCGTAAAATTGTTTACTTATAGCGACAAAGCTATAATTCGATTTGGAAATCATGTCCAACTAAAACGTAGCCAATAAATGGATCTGTTGTAGTGGAAGTTCAATATTTCATATACGACATATATATATAAAGAGTTTGGTCCTAAACTCAAGTAAGAAATTTTTTTCTCAAAAAAAGGAAAACAAATATGGGGAAAATAAAAGAATGGCACAATTGAACTCTTATTCAGAAAAGAAAATTTACTTTATACCAAAAATATGTGGTTTTCTAAAAAAATTGGATTTGAATTTTTGTCTAGGAAGGAAAATGCACTTTATACCAAAAATATGGGGTTTTCTAGAAAAATGAATTTGAATTCTCACTCAAAAAAGGAAATTGACTTTTAACCAAAATATGAGAACAATGAAATATATATGTCTGTGTGTGTGTGGTATCTCATATATTGAACTTCAAGTATCATGAAAGTACAAATGTTGAGTGTCTTATGTACATATATACTTGGGCTTGAAGTGTATAGATGTTGATTGTGCGTTGTTAGGATTTGCCTTCAATTGTGTTATCTTCTTTTACAAGATATTGATAGAAGAAGAATTTGCTTTTGTAGATTTGTGGTATTTGCAAGAAAGTAAAAAGATCACACAACAATTTACTTGGTTCGATAGCTTAATTGCTATTTACATTTAAGGGCTCGCGTAGGTGGTTCCACTAATATCAACAAAAAAAGAAACAATTTATAAAAGAAAGAGTGTTTTCAAAACATTTGCAAGAGTTCTCTATGAACTCACTAGTACTCTGTATAAGTACTCTAGCAACTCTCTAACTTCTAATATTCTTTTCGTAACTCTCTCTCATATTATTGTGTAACAATGAAAAATGTTGTTGTCTGTGACTGATGCTACTATCTAATTTTATAGACTAAATGCAACAGTTGTATCTTCCAATGTCTTCACTGTAGAGGTATGCGTCATGTGCCTCTCACGTGCAATAATTATGATCTTTTGCTTCTCGTTTTGACTTGTTCTTTTCTTACCTTCGATTTTTGTCATCTGTTAATACAAAAGACTATTGCACACTATCAACAAATCCCTAAATCTCAAACCCATATTCTATGAGATCGAATATGTAATGTTATGTTAGAAATTGGTGGACAATCATGAATTACTTCACATTTATTCCCTCCTTCTCTACTAATTTTTGGCGTTGAATCACATATTTGCTAGAGATTTATGAGAGGAAACCCTAATAGACCCATCATGCTGAGATTGAAAGATCAGTTCTTCGATGGCTGTTGTCTTCAAGGGATCTCACAAATCTGCAGATAATCTCTACAAAATGTGAACTTCCTTGTTGTGACAATCTTCATACCGAAGTCTGATTGGTTTAGGTCACCTACGATTTTATCCAGAGTGAAGAGGCCCTCTGATATTCTATCTCTAACGAAGTGGAGCCACACGTTGATGTGCTTGGATCTTTCGTGCAAGATAGGATCCTTGCTAAAGTAGAGTGCACTTTGACTATCTGTATATATTATTGAAGTAGCTAGGTTAGCTTAAATTTCCTTTAAGATATCTATTAGCCATGTTAGCTCTTTCAATCCCTCTGTGATTGGATAGAATTTTGCCTCCATAGTTGATAGTGATATTATTAATTGTTGTTGTACTTTCCAACTGATTGTGTTTCTTGCTAATGTGAAAAATATGCTAACATTGATTTTCTTATGTTTTTGTCTGCTGCATAATCTACATCTACAAAACCATGTATGAATATATTGTTGTATTTAGCTAACATAGCTAAAGAGAAACACAAACCATAGTTTAGGGTTCGAACAAGGTATCTAAAGACATTGTTTAGTCCTTGCTAATGCTCAAGTCCTGGGTTAGCCATAAACTTGCTTATAATGCTGATTGCATAGGCTAGGTCAGGTCTTGTGCATATCATCATATACATAATAATACCAACTCCAACATCATAGGGCTAGTTCACCATAGCTTTCTTCTCTTCCTCAGTTTGGGGGCTCTTACTGGCAACTATCTGCAGATGTGAGCCTATAATAATAGGGTTGGGTTTTGCTTATTCCATGTTGAAATGAGCAAGAACCTTTTTGATGTAATTCTTCTAACTCAATCATTGTTTCCCTTCCTTCCTATTCCTTATAATCTGCATCCCTAGGAGCTTTTGTGCTTCTCTCATATCCTTCATATCAAAATGCTTAATTAAAGCATTCTTTACTTCTACTACTCTGCTTAGTTCCTTTCCAGTGATAACTAAATCATTTACATAGACTAGCATATAGATGGCCTATATCTCTCCTAGATCCTTATAGTAAAGGCAGTATTCATAGGCACTCCTAATGAATTTCATCCCAGTTGCTACCTTATGGAGCTTCTTGTTTCACTATCTAAATGCTTGTTTCAGCCCATATAGGGATTTCTGAAGCAATAAGACATGATCAGGCTTGTCTTTATCTACAAAACTAACTGGTTGTTTCATGTAGATAGTTTCCTCAAGCTTTCCATATAGGAAGGTTGTTTTGACATCCATTTGATAGATTTCCCAGTCATAAATAGTTGCTAGTACAAGGATACGCCTTATAGTCTTGAACTTTACAACTGGTGAGAAGATCTCCTTATAGTTAACTCACTCCTTTGTCTATATCCTTTAACTATAAGCTTTGCCTTGTATATCTTGGGTTCTGCCTCTATGACTCCCTCTTTAAGTTGAAACAACCATTTGTTTTCAATCAGATTTGCTTTAGATGGTTTAGGTACTAGAACCCAGGTCATATTCTTCATTAAAGAAGAGTATTCATTTTTGTAAGCCAATTTCCATTGTTCAACATCCTTTCTTCTCATTGCTTCTTTATAGGTTTCAGGTGCTCTGTAATTAATAGACTCTATAACAAGACAAGCATACTCAACTAGGTTAGAGTTATGATACCTCCTGTTAGGAATTCTTTATCTTGGTTGCCTATCTCTGGTGAGCTGATAGTCAAGTAGAGAATTGTTTGTTTCAACTAGTTGTGTAGTTCCCTCCTTATTTTCACCTTCTGTTTCCTCAGCTCCTTGTTTATAGTGAATAGGGCCTTGTTCAAGCTCCTCATCATGATATTAATTGTGTGCCATTTGCTTCTGTTTCAGTTACTGGTAGAACATAGAAGGGAATTGAAGTGCTTAGGGATCCTAATTGCTCTTAAATTTCTTTTTGTGGGTCATTTTCTGTATGATTTCTACACAGCAAAGCAAATTCATGTTCCTTGAATATTACATCTCTACTAATAATGGTTTTGAAACCTCCCAATTGAAGTAGTAGGATTTTGTATCCTTTAACCCCCATCTGGATAGCCTAGGAATACTCCTTTAGCTGCTCTAGGTTCCAGTTTTCATTTCTTTTAGTGTATAAGTAGTACAACTGAAGGTCCTTAAGTGAGCCAGGTTAGGCTTCTTCCCATTCCAGATTTATTGAGGTGTTTTGTAGTCATTTACTGAAGTAGGCAATCTGTTTACTAGATAGACTGCAATCTTGATGGCTTCACCCCATAATAATTGTGAGCATCCTGAGGATAAAAGCATGCATCTAGTATTTTCTAGGAGTGTCATATTTAGCCTTTCAACTAAACCATTCTGTTGAGGTGTTGCTCTAACAGTCTTATACCTCTAAATGCCTTTCTTGCTGCAATAATCTTCAAATTCTTTATTGCAATATTCAAGGTCATTGTCAGTCCTTAGGCATTTTAACCTTTTTCCTGTTTGATTCTCTATGAATGTATGCCACTTGATGAAGATTTTCAATGCTTCATCTTTCCTTTTCATAGGAAAGACCCAGCATTTCCTTGAATTATCGTCTATTATAGACATGAAATATTTGTTTCCTCTTGTAATGGCCACTTGTGCTGGACCCCAGAGATCACTATAGGCATACTCCATAATTTCTTTGGCTCTCTTAGCTCCTTTATGAAAACTAGTTCTATGGTGCTTTCCGAGCACATATGATTCACATAATTCCATCTTCCTTAGGTATTTTCCGTGAACCATCCCTTGTTTAGAAAGATGCATCAAACTCTTATTCCCTACATGTCCTAGTCTAAAGTGCCATAACCTAGTTGAATCTGTCTCTTCATTTCCTGTGATCAGATTTACTTCAATGATGCCTATCACATAGTGGAGCTCTCCTCTTTCAACTCCCCTTATGATCACTCTTCCATCCTTTAGGATTTCTCTAAGTCCATCCTTAGATCTTATCTGAAAACCGTGTTTGCCAAACATACTTTTTGAGACGAGATTTCTCCTCACGCCAGGCACAAATCTAACATTGGTGAAGGTTATCTAATTCCAATCAAACATTTTGATAGAGGTATTCCCAATACCTTCCACCTTTTACTTCCTAGAATCTGCCATCTTTACTTTGCTAGTGATTGGTTCAAATGTGGTGAACCAATCTCTATAAGGAGTAACATGCATGGTGCATCAAGAGTCAAAGATCCACTCTTTGTTGAGATCTTCACTCTCTTCAGTAACAGCTAGTATTTCATCACCATTGGAGTCTTCAAGTTTCTCCAAATTCCCAACATCTCCACTTTGTACAGCTTTGTCTATTTTCTTCTTTCTGCAATCTCTGGCAAAGTTCCCCTCTTTGTTACAGTAGAAGCACTTCTTGCCTTTAGCCTTTTTCTTCTTGTCTTCACCTTCTTTAGTGTACTTATCCCTGCCATTCCCTTTCTACCAATTTCCTTTCTTACTTTTCTTTTTTTGTGACTTCTTTTCTTGTTTATTTTCGATGAACATCATTTCTGGTTCCTTCTTGAATGTATTATTTTCCACAATTTCTTCCATTAGTGAATCTAACACCCTCTTAACAGTGAGAGATTCTCTACTGGCATGGTTCATGACCTTCTTGAAAGCATTAAACTCATATGGTAAAGCTTTTAGAATAACCACGTCTTGATGGTCTTCAGAGATTCTTTCACCTGTAGGTTCTAAATCTTATACTAGCTTAAAGAAATAATCCAAATTATCATCAAGAAATATAGTAGTGTTCATTTTATAATTTGTAAGATTATGTAAAAGTGTCATCTTGTTAGGCAGACATCTTTTAGCATATAGTTCATCAAGCTTTAACCATAATTTATGTGCAATATTGCAATTATGCACTTTCCTTATCACAACTGATGATAAGTGGAGCATTAACTTGCAATGTGCAAGTCTTTTCCTTGAGTCTCTTAACAGGATCTATTTCTACATCATATTGTTCTTCAATTACACCATAACAATTATAAGTAATGCTTGCATCTGAAGTTTCCAAATTGTAAAGTCTTCTTTACCAGTGAAGACATCCATTTCTTTTCCTACCATTTTATAATGTAGTTTAAAGATGACAAGAAAGAAAAATTCTTACAGATTTCTTGATGAATCTTGATTGCTTAAATAACTAAAGAATTGCCCAGAAATCTGAAGATAGGCTTTAATACTAATTTTATTAGGATTTGCCTTCAGTTGTGTTATCTTCTTTTACAAGATAATGATAAAAGAAGAATTTTTTTTATAGATTTGTGATATTTTCAAGTGTTGGGAGCCTGCCCTTGTGAGTCACGCCACCGATGTCCTAAGTGACATCTGGACGTGCATTCCACAAGGGTGGCATGCCCACAACAATCAAACATAAAAAAACAAACTCATTTCACCTATTTTCGAACAGATTTTTGGGAAATCTCAAAAAGTAATTTTACTTTTACCTCTTCATAAAGTTTGTTCCCCATTATCTTAAGTTTCTAATGACATCAAAATCATTCAATTTGGAGCAAAAATCTAAAAGTTATAGTTCGCACACTTTCAAACTGTTATTAGACTGAAACAGTTCATTATACTCATCTTCCTTCCAGAAATTGAAAGTCTTAGAGTCTGAATTAAAATCCAATCCCTTTAGAGGAGTTGTAGCTCTAAGTCTCTAGTTTATTTAAAAATAAGAATCATCTCATTTAGAGCTCTACAGATCAAGATACCACCAAAATACTGAAGCATGTTTAGTAAAATGTCCAGTTCATGCTCTTCCAATTGATACCCTTATTTTGATTCAATCAATCTTTTTCGTATTAATACCAAAAGCTATAAATTTTTATTGGAAGATGGAGAAATTGGTTAGGAATTCAATGCTTTAAAAATCAGGTCATTTGGAGGTTGGACGACAAAGTTATGGTCAAAAGAGTGAAAGATATTCAGGTAGGGGAGAAAGGACTTACACGATCGCGACCTGGAGTGTACCCGCGAAGTCGTGATCGCGACAATGCGTGATCGTGATTTTCACACATCTTTGTAGAGTCACGATTGCGACCTGCTTTTCTTCTTCATACCTGTTTTAGAAAAAAAGGGCATAATTTCCACTACAAATATTGGATTAAGGTCATTTAAAGACCGTTTTAAAGAAGACTTCTAGATCTACAACTTTTATGAAGATCTTAAAAATAATTTTTGCCTACATAAGGGTCAAAATAAGGTAGCTGTCCCGAAAGCCCATCCTGTGCAACATCACGAACTTCTAATAATCATATCTTTCAACTCTAATGTCCAAAATTTCATAATATATATCATTGGAAAGCTGGAAAAATAATCTACAACTTCTAAGAGACAACTTTGTCTAATTCAGCCTAGATCAAAACAATATTTCTCTCGAATCCAGAACACAAGTTCTCACCCTTATGGAAAACTTGAAAAATGCAATGAACAAATTTGACATATCATTGACAAAACACAAACATACTTCATTAACATCAAAATATAAGAGTTTTTATAAAGCTTTAGTGGGATTTTCAGCCACAAAATATTAATATCTAAAAATGCCAAAATACAAAAAGATACGTGAACAGTAATTTGCTCAAAATGCAACTAAAGCCTTGTGGTTACAAATCTAGCTTAAAACATAAAAAGAAGCAAATTTTGGAGTGATGCCTCGATTCTCTTTCACTCGATCTCTTGCTCGTCACCTGGAGATGGGAAGGAATAGGGGGTGAGCTTAAAGCTCGTGAGTAACAAGTTTATAATGAATAATAAGCAAAACCGTTTAAAATGATCATTGTCATAGAAAATTCTTATTGAATCATAAAACACATTGTTCTTAAAATTTCAACCAAATTCACAATAACAAATCATGTTGCATCAATCTTGTCAACATACCATGAACACATAAATACATCAGAATGGTTTGGGTAGGTCCAAAACAGAACGTACTACACATTTCCCATAAGGGTCCTGTATAGTCATGAACAGAACGTACTATCGCAATCCCACAAAATGATTTTGCATAGCCGTGAACTTATGGGAGTCTATGAAGGAGATCCATGCCACTAGTAGGTAGGCGGGAGAAGCCTTTTGTCAAAATGCACTTGACATACTTAAGGGACCTAACCAAACCCACATAACATACATTTCATAACTTGTAAATATGTTGCCCAAGTGGCATATTTTCAAAACATGTCTTTCATGAACATGAAATATTTTATATGCACTTTCATCATCTTTTCACAATTAATCAACCAAATTAAAATATCAAGCATATTAAAATTTCTCAAATCATTCAAAAGCAACAAATGCCACAATTATACAGCAATGAAAAATCATTTTATTTTCTTGACTAAAAAGAAAATATAATGGCTGATTATCCAATTATAAACATGGAACCCACCTTGAAATACTGCTTAGGAATTGGCTTAAGGATGTCTTTCCTCTTGCTCCCCTTGCCTCTGTTGATCCCCTCCTTGATTTCCTTCATAAATGACAAAATTCTCATTCAATAGGGATTCAAATTAAGAACCCATAAAGCGCATTCACTAAAATTGACTCTAGATTGCTTAAACCCATGTATTTCCTAAACTTCTTGAACTAAAGCCCCTTCCATATACCCAAGTATAAAAATAGAACTTATCTTGAATCTTCACCAATTTATGAGATTATTGACTCTAAAAAAAGCCTTTTCCTTCCTCTTTCTTTTTCCCTTTTTGAGCAACCTCAAACTCTCTCTTTAAGACTAAGAAAAGATGTAACTTATCCCAAAACTCTATTCTTTTCTCAACTTCACCAAAACCTCTCTTTCTCACTTTTGATTTTCATATTTCACTTCTTCATTCACCTATTTCACGTTTTTCTTCTTCTCAAGTACAAAACAACACCTTTTCTTTCCCATTTTTCCCTTAATGAATGAGAAAAGTCCACCTTGCCTTTCCTTTAATGCCTTAGTACTTTTAATCTTAAGTAAACTGCCCAAAATAACCATTTATGAATTCTTACCTCCTTTAATTCAACTAATCCATGAAATAAATTTCACTAACATAGACATAAATAAATAAATAAAAATTACTCCCAAAAATATTTCAGCTATCCAAACCTCATAATTATCTAAATCATGGTTAACTAAAAAAACATTCGGGGGCCAACAGCAAGAAAGTAAAAAGATCACACATCAATTTATTTGGTTCGATAACTTAATTATTATCTACATCCAAGGGTCTCACGTAGGCGTTTCCACTAATATCAACGAAAAAAGAAACAAGTTACAAGAAATATAGTGTTTTCAAAACACTTGTAAGAGTTCCCTTTGAACTTACTAGTACTCCTTGTAATTACTCTAGCAATTCTCTAACTTTTAATCTTCTTTTTGTAAGTCTCTCTCATATTGTTGTGTAACAATAAAAAATGTTGTTATGTGTGACTGATGCTACTATCTGATTTTATAGCCTAAATGTAGCAGTTGTATCTTTTAATGTCTTCACCGTACAGGTATGTGTCATGTGCCTCTCATGTGCACCACTTATGAACTTCTGCTCTGCGTTTTGACTTGTTCTTTTGTTACCTTCAGTTTTGTCATATGTTAATACAAAAGATTACTGCACACTACCAACAAATCCCTAAATCTCAAACCCATATTCTATGAGATCAAATCTGTAATCTTGTGTTAGAAATTGGGGGGAAATCGTGAATTACTTCACATTCGTGAATATATATATTCAAGCAACATTTATCCCTGGAGTTAGAATTTACATTGGAAGAACATCTGACAAGATCAACCTTTAGAGTTTTGTACTGTACTAGTCAGAACGTACTGTGCCGACCAAAAAATGATATTAAATGTGTCTTATTGGTACCAATTGATACCAACCAATACTGACCGGTATTTAAAATATCGGCCAAATATGGCAGGTATTGTAAACTTAAAAAAATTAATCGACTATTTTGAAAAAAAAACTTTCAACCCCCTCTTTCTTGACTGTCTGTCTTTGTAGAATCTCTTTCTCATCTCACATTTTTCATTTCTCTCTGTCTCTCGCTTGATTTTTCCTCCCCGGTGAATCTCCTCTCCGACAAATCTCCTCCATGCTCTCATCAAAACCCCACGTCTCCACCATCGTCTCTTCCTCACGGCCACTACTCATACACACAACGTATTGCCATCATCTCTTCCTCAGTCAACTAGGGGCCACCCACTGCCAACTATCATGCACCATAATATTTTTTAACAAGAGCTTCAAAGCAGACAGCTTGGGGACTATCGGAACTGGATTGGGGTTTGGGATGGTACCCTGGTCTTCTAAGAAATGAATGTTCCAGGAGCAAAAGGCTTCTATTTTCGGTGAGAAGTGGAAAACTAAGTGCCTGTTTGGATAGGCTTATACTAGTAGAGCTTTTGTCGGTGGAGCTTTTCTGATAAGAGCTTTTCTAAGAAGCCAGTTGACTGTTTAACTATCAATTAAAAAAACTCTTTTAAAAAGCTTCATATAATAAACTGTTTGGTAACATAAAAATAAAAAAGACTTTTAATTTTAACTATATTTTATTTTGTAATAAAAATTATTTATGCATATAAAAATTATTTAAAATATATTAAAC
>JANPWT010000246.1:12792853-12810008 GCA_024678245.1 Erythroxylum densum | reverse complement strand
AATTTATTAAATGTCACAAAATTTTCTAAAGGATAAGGAGTACTTGAGGAGCTTTCATATTATGGTGGCTTCAAAGGGGGTGAGAAAGTTTGGCCAAAAATGGCATTGAATTTCACTTAATAGTAGAATAGAGAAAATAGTCCTTCAACTGAGCATGTTGACAAGTCATTCACCATAGTCTACTCTCTATTTTTTAAGCTTTAGCAATCTCTTAAGAATTGCTCACATTGTCCTTTAACTTATATTTTCGCTCTTGATTTTTTCTTCTCTCTCGTTTCCTCAAAGAAGTGATCAATATCCTAAATTTAATGTTCAACTTGTTCATCACTTTGAGCAAAAGGGAACAGATTTTTATAAAATGAAAAATCATAAGTATAAAAAGAAAATACCCTTTTCAAGGTCATAAAACCTCCGACCTTTCTTCTCATGTAGGTATCTTACAAAGATACATTGCCTACTTCTAGGCTCGAATTTATCCTTTAGTCTTGAATTTTTATGCACATAACACATGCAACCAAACACTTTAATATATTCGCAAGATGACCTCACACTAAACAAAATCTCATGTGGTGATTGTTTGTTTAATTTAACAATCAACAATTTTTTTATCAGATAAGTCGTAGTCAAAACACATTCTTCCTAAAAACAATAAGTAAAGCATTTGAAATAGCAGCACCCTTGCTATCTCCAAAATATTCCTATGCTTATTTTCTACTCTCTTATTTTGTTGTGGTGTATCCATGCACCTAATTTTACGAATAATATCCTTCTTTTTATAGAATTCTTGTGTTGGCTTCAAATCAAACTTTAACTCATTATCACTCTGTATGCGCTTAATAATCTTCCCAAATTAAGTTTCGAACAATTTGTAGAAATCTATTAGTTATCGACTAGCCTTGCTTTTTTTCAATAAATAAACCCCAAGTGCATTACTAGATCATTCACAATAATACTAAAATAGTATGCAGCATAAGATGACACCTCAAGGTAAGGCCTTTATAAATCATAGTGTATAAAATCAAAACAAATTGCAGCATTGTAAACACTCAATAGGAAAGGAGAGCGAGCTTGTTCGGCTCAAAAACAAGCATCACAAATATTCTTGTTCTTAAAATCTATCCTGTTAATATCAGGAATAAAAGATAGGTGTTGTCTTAACGAATGTTTAAGATGTTAATGCTAGACTATGAAGGAGTCCACTCTTTTTGTATTCATAGCCAAATGGAACATTGTAGACTTAAAATAATAGACCCCTTATAAAGCTCACACACTCCAATTGACATTATCAAGAAATGGTTTTGTATTATACAAAGCACATTAGTGAAAAAAATTTGACAATTTAACTCAACAATCAACTAGTATATGAAAACCAAATTGCAAGTCAAACTAGGTACATAAAGGGCAGTAATTAAAGTCACGTCTTGACTTATTATGACTTAATTCATCTTTGTCACAATTGTCTTGGCTCTATTGGGCAAAATTACTAGTAGAGATGCTGGTCTTTTTGACATCACACGTCAAATCCAAGCAACTTGTCATATGATTAGATGCCTCATTGTTTAATATCCATGTAAGGTTTTCAAAATCCTTACCATAAAGCTTCTCAGAGTTATCATGATTTAGAAGTATTGATAGTATCTAAAATTATTCACTCGACAGACTTGGAATTCTATTATTGCTTTTAGATTTTCTTTTTGCAACATGAAAGGTTTAAGACCCACCTTAGGTTCACCCACCTCTGAGTTGGCCTACTCTTGGTCACAGGCTGGCTTGATGCAACCTCAGCCTCATGGTTCTTTATACCAAGTGGGATAATTAATGATCTCAATACACTTTGAAACTGTGTAGCTAGTCTTATCATAGTATGTGCATTGCCTCTCACTACCCCCTTTTTGTTGTGATTGTCCAACCTGAGGACCAAGCTTTAGTTTGGTCACAGTTTGTACTGTTAGGGTCATCACTTCCACACGTTCTTCCTAATCTCAAACAATGAACCTGTAGCATTCTTCTATAATAATTAAGGCATAAGCCTTATTGATAGTAGGTAGAAGATCTATGGTCAATATCTAAGATCGAACAATTCCCCTTGATTTCTAAAAGGTTATATGTATATCCAAAGTTATATATAATCAACACTATTCTTAAATAAAGTAAAACATTAACTCTTAAGTAAGATAAAATCTTAACCCTAATAAATACTAATCTTAAATAAGGTAAAAATGTTAAACTCCTAGTTGAGATATAGTAACTCTTATTCACATGTGTATTTTCAATAAATTTCTTTTTAAGAACAAAGAGTTTTATATTTGCAAAAGTTTAAATTATAAAAAATGAATGCCTTGAGTAGGACATACTAAAAGAAACTCTTTAAGTTTATAAATTTATTGAATTTAGTAAATGTTAAAATTTAGCCCCTTATATATTAAAAGAAAAGGAGTGACTTGAGACTTATTTTTGAAGGAAAAAGAGATTATTTGAGAGAAAAAATTATTTCTTTCTGTTTTTTTTTAGTATATGTTAAATATTTGGTT
Organism: Erythroxylum densum; assembly: GCA_024678245.1. Taxonomy (NCBI): domain Eukaryota; kingdom Viridiplantae; phylum Streptophyta; class Magnoliopsida; order Malpighiales; family Erythroxylaceae; genus Erythroxylum; species Erythroxylum densum. The sequence continues at coordinate 12,807,477 of JANPWT010000246.1, read as the reverse complement.
CCTATATAAGCTTTATTCTTAAAATAAACACTTGAAACTAAAATAATACCAAATTAAATAGTTGAAACAAGAGTTGCTTCACAATCTATCCAAAATCGGTGGATTTAAATTCAATACTAAAATTATACAATCCATAAAAGAATATAAATCAACATATATGAAAAGGGGCATTCTTTATTCGTTAGCCCGTTTAGTTTTTCAGTTCAGTAGATTGGATTCGAGCACAGCGGATGCAGACCCTATTTAAAAGGTAACACAGCCATTGACTATTATACCCATTTAAGGTTAGCATAACTTTACAAAGAAAAAGGTTAAAATATCCCCAAAAATGATAAAAATCTAGATTAGGGTCGATGAAAGCATGAGACGAAGTGAGGAACCACCTGAAAGGTGTATCTCAAAAACTTATGAGCTGGCTTAATTATAAGCCAACTCATTAACCTAACTAGCAAGTGGAGCTTTAGATGAACTTTGTATTCTGCAAGGCCAATCAATCATAATCATGGTACATAAATCCTCGTGATGTTGTTTCTGAGCATTACTTTGGAAATGGTCGTCAACCCAGACAAAGCACACAGGTTTCGTTTTCTTAGTTGCTAAGATTTTGTCATTTTGGTAACGTGCGTCTGTGTTTTGATCAAGTAATGTGAAGCTTTTTAAACAATATATATATTAACACGCAATTCAATGGGTATATAATCAAATCCAGAGATTCGGTATATTGCACACACCCACATGGGCTTCCTTTCATCCTTATTAATCATAGTATGATACAAATATATTTTGCGTGTTTATTTGTATTATCACCATAAAGTTTTGTAATGATTAATTTTGCCATCCTCAATCTTCAAAATTTACGTTGGTCAAGTTCTGATAAAGTCGGTGAAACTACGTGACAAGGTGTCCTAACCTAATCACGACACTTATCTAATGCGAAAGAAAATGCGATATTTTTACGTGTTTAGATCTTTTATCTAATATTATGGTATCTTATTGTATCCAATAAATTTCAATAATTTATTTATGTGAGTTCTATGTAGGTCCTACAAAATAAATGACTGAGATTTCATGAGACAGAATAAGACAGGATAATATTGGACAGAAGATTTTGTCCCTATTTTTACCCCAAACACCAACCAAAAGTAAAAATTAAAAGGAGAAACCCCCGAAGTGGCAAAGGCAAAGCTGAAACCATTTTGCCACTTTAGGCAACCGGGTCTGGGTGAGTGATGGGAACTTCACACGTGCCAATTATCACTACACGTGTCCAGAAAACCTACAAATAACTACCCATAACTAACGGTCTTTCCCTCTCGCTCACCCCCGGCCCTGAGTCCTTTCTTTTGGAGAATGATATGTTACTTTATTCCTCATTTAAAATAAAATTAGGAAAAAAAAAAAAGAAATTTAATGAATTACAAGCTGGTCTCTCTCTGTCTCTCTACACATACACACTCGTACAAAGACTCTTTTCCTGAGCTCTCTCTGTCTGTCACTCCTCTCTTCTCTTCTCTGTGTTTCTGCTTCTTTTCATTATTTTCTGTTTGCAGTGTAACACATTTTGGTTTAATTGATTGGTTGTTTGATAGTGATAGTTGTAGATAGGAATCTTGGCCTATACTATCGAAGTCGGAGAGCGACGGCGGGTACAATGGGGTTCGTTTCGCTGATATTCGCTTTGAGTAGAGCCTGTTGTAGTCCTATCGCCGTTTTCTTTCAGATCCAGGTTTGTTTCTGTTTTTTTCTTCGATCGGAGTCTGTTTCGTTTGACGTCAATGTTAACGGATTTGAGTTCCTTTCCTTACCGTTTTCAGTTTGAACTTTTATTCTTGTTTTAATATTTGAAATCTCTCTTTTTGGTGGACGATTATGAATGGTGTCCACCTGGGCAAGTGGGGAACAAGAAAGCTATTTTGTCTCTTATTTATTGGCATCATTGTATAGGATGGAGCTGTTTGCTTTGTGACTGTAGCGTCTAGGATTTTTGGTTTATATAGGTATGCGGAATGCTAGTGGAGCGATTTTGAATAGGACTTATCAACTGAAGCTAGGGTAGGTTGAGATTTGAAAGGAAGTTGTACTTTTGGGATGAGAAAAAGATAATGCATTTATAAGTAACTCTTGGAGGACTAAGCAGCCAGTGCAGATGTTAAGTTCCACAGTTCTCGCAATTTAACTTTTCTCTACGTACTTTTTTGTTTCTTGGTGCAATCATTTTAAGATCTAGATTTTAGTGGGAAGCAATTACTCTAATTGATGCGCCTTGATTGAATTATTTCTGAGAGCTTTATTTGTTAGAAGTGTACTTACCTATCTCTTGGCATCGAAGTCAGTTATGGAATCTTATGTTTTGAACGATGTTCAATCGAATTTTTTGTCTTCCATATCCTTACTTGGCCGAAAACTCTTTTAAGTACAAGTTGATGAATTGGAGGTTGCTCTATGATAACCTAATGGTTGTAGATTACATTGCTGACAGCGGCCAGTTGTTGAAGGCTGTGCAACTTTGAACCAATGGAAACCTTGGCAGGGGAATTGCTTTTTACCTTTTTGTTTTTCCTTTTAGTGTTGATCAGGTTAATAACTGATTGGCCTTAGAGAGAATTGTTAGCTACTCTGGCTTCTTATTCCCTCTTTGAGATGATTAGTTTGAATATCCTACAGCTTTTTGAGTCACATTGATGTCCATGCTGTGGGTGCCAAATTAAGCGTGGTTATTTGATGCAAATCTTTCATGGCTTTATTTTTAATATCATTGTAGTGGCGTGGTTAGATTTTCTTCTAGTTTTCCACCTGATGCTTTTTCTATCTCTATGCCATGCAAGTACAATAATTTTAGCAAGTGTGGTTAGTGACACTGTTGAACTTGAGTATGCTTTTCCCTGTGACACCCTTCAGTGGCTACTTTTTGACATTGTTAGGCATTCAAAGGTAATTTTTAGTAGAGACTGATTGCAGATGTGATGGGGAGAATACAGTGATATCATGATAAAAGATTTTGATGAAGTTTTTGAGCAACTGAATTTTTCTGAAGAAAGTTATCTAAGGTCTTTTTTGGGTTCATGGTCACATACTGAGTTCTGTAGGAAAGGCAGTGGTATGAGTTGTTGCAGCAATAACATCTTTTCCTGCTGGCCATTGGTGGTTTCTGTTCTTTAGTTGCCCAAAGAGATACTTATCGCCTGAACATTGTCTTTTCAATAGCATTCACTTTTCATTGACTTGTTTTCTGTTTTTTGTTTTGTCAATCTTAACTAGAATTTTATGAGGCTTTAGAAGAAAATGAAGTTTTGGTTGTGCTGCAGGGATGTGTAATTTGCTTATGTCTTGCTACTGGGTGGGCTTTTGCTGCCTTTGTAAGGTACCAAGATTTGATCAATGTACCTTTCCCGTCTTTGGGCATCATTTTGCTAGAATTGACTGTTGTAAGATATCACAGAAATTTTCATTTTCCTTTTGAATAGGAATAGAGAGATCAAGCGGATGAAGGATAACATGAAAGCTGGCAATAGTTTTGCATTTCTTTATTCTGATATTCATGAACTGGAGCACTCTAACCAGGTCAATCTACCTAGAGTGTCTGTTGTTATGCCTTTAAAGGGATTTGGAGAACACAATCTACATAACTGGAGAAGTCAGGTAAAGCAGTTTTGTTTTCTTGAAGTTGTTTTCCACATTTTCTTGTTTCTGCTTATTTTTCATCCTTGTTCGAGGAAAAGGAAATTGAGGAAAATCAGCGTGCCATTTGTCTTTATTATTTTCAGTTTCCTGTTCTCAATGTTCTTTATCAGCCACAGGTTATATGATTTTACTGATGTTGTTTGTTTCCTGGATCTCTAAACTCTTTGATGATGAGTGTTAGTTTTGTCTTCAAGATAAAGTTTACACATCTGGACTATATATTTAAAGAATTATCAGCTAAGACTGCTTCATTCTTTTTTTTTTTCCTGTAATTCCTTCATCAAGAAGATAAGTACAATATATCTCTAATGATAATCTTATTTGTTTCTAATATTTGAGCTTAATTTATTGGTCCTTAGAAGCTATTCTGCTATGAGTGTTTTCAGCTATTACTGACTTGTGCATAAATTCAGATTACATCACTATATGGTGGTCCATTGGAATTCCTTTTTGTAGTGGAAAGTGAAGAAGACCCTGCTTATCATGCTGTATCTCGCTTGTTAGCTGATTTCAAGGTAGATTTGAAGGATTAATGTATTTTTGTGTTGAAAATACTGGTTATTCAGGATAACTAACAGATGATCTCGATTGTAACAAGTCATGTGTTCATGGTTTATGCAGAGCATAAGATGGTCCTGTATTTCAAATTCATTATCTGTTCTAGAAGCTTATCTTTCTATTGAAGTTTACTACACTCTGTTTGCTTCTACTGTTATATGAACTGCTTTCACCTTTCTGAGAATAATGGTGATTGCTTTCATTACAGAAGAATGTGTTCATATTCTTTGTAAATCTCTGAGTATGTCATTGGCATTGCTATCCTCATACTTATGTTGGCATCTGGAGTATTTGCCTAAAAAGCTTCTTTCCTGACCCTTAATTATTTGTTACCCGGCAGGATGAAGTTGAAGCTAAAATTGTTGTTGCTGGTTTGTCAACAACATGTAGTCAGAAGATTCATAATCAGTTGGTACTTAGCAGCCTACTTCTTTTAATTATTGCTTTGTATTTTAACCAACATTAGTAAACTTTTTCTTTTTTCCAAGTTTTAGTCTACTTCACTTAAAAGATGTAGTGAACTCATACTTTTTGTTATTTTCATATCTAGGACCTTGTTATGACATTTTATCCTTTGTATTCTCACTTCAAGAAGCATGCTAGCATTCTGATACATTTATAATTGTGTTCTTATCAAGATTGGGGTGGAGCAAATGCATAAGGAGAGCAAGTACGTATTGTTTTTGGATGACGATGTTAGGCTGCATCCTGGGTCAATTGGAGCCCTCACTGCTGAGATGGAAAAGAATCCTGAGGTCTGGTTATTATTGTTGTGATGATACTTGCTGGTATATTGCTCAAAATTACTAAATAGATTTTATGATTTTAATATCTAGTAATGTCTGCAGATATATATTCAAACTGGATACCCTCTTGATCTGCCTTCTGGGAGCTTAGGAAGTTACTGCATCTATGAATATCATATGGTACAAAAACTTTTATAAGATTCCCTGATATATTCCTTCATCATTATTAGTCTTATGAACTCCGTGTAGAAGGTGCACATTTTGTTGTATCTTGCACTCCTTTTTTTTTATGCTTTTCATCCTTTTGTAATCACTGTGCAGTTGTGGATCAACTTGTGGTTGTAATAGGGCCATACTTGGATGGTGGATGAAAAAAATACCTTTCTCAAGCATCTTAGACTATAGAGAACATTTTCTTGAATCACAGTTACAGATCATGCAGAAATCTCGAATTACCAATTGTTTAAAAAGTTTGCAAGTTCATGTTTAAACTGCTTGTATTCAAGTTGCATTTGTCTTGGATGATAAATTTTCTCTGAATAATAGGATTCATGTTCCTCTATTTCTCAGTATCTACGTTGTTATTCTTGCTTTCACTTGAATTTGCTGGTGCAGTTATGTTTCCAGAAAATTGAATTGAAACTTTGAGCTATATTCTTGGGTATAATTGTGCTGGTGGTGTATACTGCAAATAACCTAGCACATAAACATGTGGACTTCTTTTGTTTACAGCCTTGTTCAATGGGTTTTGCCACTGGTGGGAAAACATTCTTTCTTTGGGGAGGATGCATGATGGTTGGTATTCAAGGCTGTACTTTTGATTTTGTCTAGAGGGTTGAAATTTATCTAATTGTTTTAGTTTCTTTTCAGATGCATGCTAATGAATTTAGATATGACCGCTATGGTGTGGTCTCGGGACTTCGCGATGGAGGATACTCTGATGATATGACTCTTGCAGCTCTAGCTGGTAAATGAAATTGTTTGGCAATAGCAATCTCCGTCTTTGTCTCTTGCACTTTTTCATGTGATAAGCCATCATTCTTTTTTACGTTTGACTTTGCAATCTCTTCCCAGGGGCTCACAAGAGGCTTATTACATCGCCTCCAGTTGCAGTCTTCCCACATCCTCTTGCTAGTGACCTAAGTTTCTCAAGGTTTGTGATCGTCACTTGCTTAGACTAAATTGCACAGAATTTTATCTCAAATTGTCTTCGTGTACTTCTATTCTAGGTACTGGAATTACTTGAGGAAGCAAACATTTGTTTTGGAATCCTACATATCAAATGTTAACTGGTGGATGAATAGGGGATTGTTTGCATCTCACTGCTATTTGTCATGGGGTTTTGTTTGGCCATATCTTATGTCCATGACACATGTTGTAGCTGCACTATGCATATATATTCGAGGATATGCACAAGGCGAGACAGCCTTTATATCTAATGGTGAGTCCATTATGATTGGAGAACCGTTATTTTGGTTGGTAAGATGGAGCAATATTACATTATTCCTTTGCAGGTCAAAATTATAAAAAGGGCCATTACCCTGTTATAGTAAAGAATATTCATTCAAAACATTCGTTTTGTCCTTGAGGACAGGTGCTCTTGACCCTATTTAAAATATTCACTTTTTTGTGGATTGGCAGGAAAGCATATCAGCTCTATCCCATTACATTGGAAAACCAGGCTTGTGCCTTTTTTTTTTTTTTCAATAATCATGTTTGAAAGAAACTTTTCATTTTTTCAGTAAAAACATTGCGATTAGGATTATCCTTTATTCTCCACATTTTTCTAGGATTTCAGTGAGTAGATGTGATACCACCGTGAGTGGATTGGCAGTTATGTTTCAAGACCCAATAATGTCTTAAGATACCTGAGTTAGCAAATGCTCTTTTCATCGTTTGTATGTTACTCATGTGTCCATGATCATTTTCTACTTTGCTTTATCTTATGGAGTTAGTATTTAACTCCGAAAAATGTTTTGCACTTTCTGGCCAAAATGATAGAACTAGAGCTCAACTTTGATATCAATAATTTGCATCTTTTAAATTTGATTTCTTATGCTTAGAGCTTAGCAAATTACGTCCACAGGTTTGTTACTTGTCACCTGCCAAGCAATATGTACCTTTACGGAACTGTTCTCAATGTGGAACTTGACTAGGGTAGAAGTTGAGCTGTGCAACATGCTATCCCCTGAGGCACCTCAATTATCACTAGCCACATATAACTGGGTCCTTGTGAGTATTTCACTTTATCAATTTTTTTTTACCGAGTGTATATGGTTGCACTTCTTTGGAAGATTCATGTTTGATATCAAGATCCCTATTCCTGTTAAATTGTCCATGTATCTTGTATTTCCAGAAAAACTGTTCTCTGTAATTGTAGTCACAACAATTGACTTTGATTGTATTGTTTTTAATGTTGAATGTGGGTTTAGTGTCTTCTTGGACACCTTGCCTTAAAATTAGGATAATAACTTTTATAAAAAAGCAATGCTCAAAAGGGTTGAGATCAGAATACAAGGTTCAACCTTGGAATGAAATAATGGAAATAGGAGCCGAAATATGTTATGTTAGGCGTTTAAATATTATGGTGATGACTTGCACTTATCAAAAAAATATAATTTACATTGGTGCAGGTGTTCATAGCAATGCTGGTGGATAACTTCTTATATCCCGTATCTGCTTTCCGTTCACATTTTTCTCAGTCCATCAATTGGTCTGGTATAAGATACCACTTGAAGGGTGGGAAGATAAGCAAGGTATGTCAGTTTGGACCTTATGCCCAGTCATAGATATCCATATTGTATCTCCATCTAAAAACCGTGTATAATTTAGAAAAAGCTGTATCAAAACTCGTAACAGACAGTCTACCTTAATGGTTTATATATAACATGAAGCACCGAATTACACCGGGAGTAAGAGAAGATCCGCTTCATTTTCAGTGCTTTTAATAAATCATACGATCTTATAACTACTTAGCAGCATCTACTTTGGTAAACAATTATGCAGATTGAGAGAACAAAGGATATGGGTCCTATCTACACAGACTTGGGAGGCAAACATTTAGGAAAGAAAGGAGCTCCTCCTAAAGCCACGTTCCTTGGCAGACTGGTGAGAAGTTTGGATCAGTGGAGACAACCTAAGAAATATGACGTCTAGAGATGATGTTGGTCATTTTCTAGCCAGGCTATTAAGATTCAATGGGTAACTAGGATTCATTTTCTTGGTTGGATATATCTCTTGGAATAGGTTTTGCATTAGGCCATTGTTGATTGATTCAAGTGATTTAGGCATTTTAGTCTCAATTTATTCAATTTGATTCCTGGAGTCAACCCTCCTTGCAACCAGGGTTGATTTTGTAATCTGCAACAATTCGTTCTGTAATTTACGCCACTCTTTATAGTCTAAAATAGTCAAATGTGAGGTTGCAGTAGGGCATTGTTCATTCTCTGCAATTAAGAAATGGTTTAAGTACTTTTTTTTTCAAGTTTGGGGTTAATTAAAATTGAGATTGCCTGTTTGTCTGGATCACTTGAGTAGAATTCTAATTCTTTCTCAAAGGGCTTCATCGATATAGATATATAGATATATAAATATGTGTTATTTTCTCAGCCGCATAATCTCCACTAATTTCAAAAGCCACTTCATCTTCAACTCCTCCATTTGAAATTGTCAATGGTTGGATCAGTGGAAAGCAATTCAAGTAGTATCCTAATCACGAGAACTTGCTACCAGCAATTCATTTCTTTGGTTTCATTACCATCGCACTTGAAAACAGGTTTCAGAATAATTGCACATACTGAAGTTATTTAAAACCCAAAAGATTGAAAAATTAGAAATGAAACCATCCAGATACACGTCTGAAGCAATATTTATTTCCTGTCCTTCATATATCCTGATGTCGAACCTACTGTCAAAAGTTAAATAAAGACGAAGTATGCTAATGATACAAGACAATGTTGTAGCATGGAAAGCAGAAAACCTGACAGGAGACCTGGCCTCTTTTGAGTAGAATTTCCTGAACAATTTCCTTAGCCAATGCCTGCAGTGACTTACTGCTGTAGATCTCCAATGTAGAAGTCATCAATCATATCGAAGACTCGGGTTGCATGCTGAGGCCTAAGAGACAAAATCAATTAGATCAGACCCGCTGGAATGTATCTACCATAGCCACTAGTTTTCCTATATGCTGAGATTGAAGCCTGATAAACAGAGAGCTGACATTTTTTTTTCCTTTTTTCTTTTGAGAAATATCACTCAATTGTAAGCAATTGGAACATTGCAAATCCTAATTGTAATCTTGTCCATACAGTGATCCATCTTTGCAGAAACAAGAAACATATAAATTCTTATGAACTTTATGCAGTCGGCTGACAGGTGCATACCCATAAAATCCTTCCGTTGAATCATCCCCAGCATGTGCTAGAATGGCATCACCACCTGGATGTTCTTCTACATAAGAAGTAACATCATAGACCTGTAGATAGAGAAAACAATGTTGGAGACATCGAGTATGAAACAAAGTAGATCATTCTTTTACATCATATCAGTATCATAGATGGTTCAAAGCACTGTATGGAAGATTAACTAAAACTAGTACCTTGTCCTTTATAATAATCCAGCAGTCGGTTCTCCTGTTATGCAATGAGACTTCAGCTTTACTGTAAGTTTTCGTTACCTAAGCGCAACAAGCAGCCCAGTAGAAATATCAGCGAGAGTTAATTGGCAGTTTGACGCAAATAATTATACAAGAATTAATTAAATCACCAGATCGGAAGAACAATAGTTTGAATCACACACGGAAAACATATGGAAAATTGTAATGGTATAAGATCTTAATTCCATGGTCCGAAGTCCATTCATCAATGACAAGGAGACGACTAATGAGAAGCAATTAGGACGGAAAGCAGACTCTTTCATATACACATTAAAGCTGGTCAGTAACTCTATCATGAAAAATGAACTTTATATATAGCCACCGATGGCTCCAACCATTATCCTAAGCTTGAAGTCTTTCTATCCCTTTTTACATTTCTTGGCAACAAGATTCTTTTAATTGACTATCTGCAAAGAACACCTACTTTTTACATAACATTTACGCATTCACACAAACAGGTAAAACTTCCCCAATTTAACCATTCATCAGACACGTGAACTGAAGGGAAAAGCAGTTTCACTCGAAATGCTCTTAGGTAGGGCTTGATAAAAATTTTCATTATCTACATCCTATTTCAATTGGATCATAACCATGCAATAATCAACACATTAGATACAACAAATGCCAAGAAGAGTGCTGCTATCAGTGCTAAAGCATTTAAGTCAAACAATTCAATCAACTTAATTCAAAGAGGAAAGATAGGTATAAGCATATAACAATGCTTAGCACCAAGCGAGCTCCTACAGTCCATAATTTCCAACGCAGAACTATGCTTCACAAAATAATTTAATCAGATAGCTAAGAGAAAACTGAATACTCTTTTGACACCCTGCAACAAAGAGCATCTTAAAAGTATCACATCGAAATGAGAGAAAGGGTCAAATTTCTTTCATAATTTCCAAACTTCATAAGCCATTCAGATCTCAAGGTCCAATTCTTAGTTACCTAAGTTTACAAGAAAGCAAGAGCCATCAGTCCATTTCATACACACACGAGAAGAAGCTTTGACTTTCAAGTTCTCTCAGCACTGGACATAACAACTCTATGACAATGACTAGTGAAATTTAGGGATGTTTTACAGGTTCCAAGTATTACACGTACCTTAACTCCGCCTGAATTAGAGGAAGCCTTCTCTGTGTGAGCTGCATTGAACATAATTATACTAGTCAGAAGCTGCAAAAATGTCTCATTTTTCTAGGGTTCTGAAACTTTAAAGCGAACCAGTATATCAAATTGCTAAGGAAGAAACGAGAAAAGAAGAGCAGAAGTACCAAGTTTACGATATCGTGGAATTAGAAGAAGACCACCCAATAATACCCCCAATATCAGTGCCAGCGCAGCCAAAACCATGCTTCAAATTCTGCAAAAGATGTTTTTCTTTCTAACTTTCCTTCCTTTTTCTGCAGAAACAAAACCAAGAAAACGACTTTATTATAATGTACTACGGATAAGCTTCAAATGAAACTGGAGTGAAGCATTCAAAAGAGCCATTCGGCAAAAGTTCTCATCTTTCTTCCTCAAAACTTGCGGAAGTTAATTAACGGGCTGTTTGGAAACCTTCGAATTGAATTCGTGAATGAATTGAATTCAATTACATTAATGAAGTTGGGATTGAATTCAATTTACATTGTTTGGAACAAATCTAGTAATATTAGAATTGAATTCAATTACACTGTTTGGAACAAATCTAGTAATATTAGAATTGAATTCAATTACACTGAATTCAATTATCTTCAAAATATATAAACTTCAATTTATATTTGATTTAATAATTAAAAATAATTTAAATAAATATTAAGTTTTAGATAATTAAAAATAATTTAAATAAATATTAAGTTTTAGATAAAAAGTTAATTTTTAAAATATTTCATTTTATTTAATTAATAATTTATATTTAAATATTATATAAGAGATAATATAAACATTAAATATTATATGAAACATTATAATATAAACATTAAAGTTTTATCTAAAACTTAATATTTATTTAAATTATTTTTAATTATTAAATCAAATATAAATTGAAGTTAATTTTTAAAATGTTTCATTTTATTTAATTTATAATTTATAAATTTAATTAATTAAATTTATTTTTATCTCTTATATATTATTAATAAATAAAATGAAACATTTTAAAAATTAACGTTTTATCTAAACTTATTATTTATTTAAATTATTTTTAGTTATTAAATCAAATATAAATTGAAGTTTATATATATTTGAAGATAATTTAATAATATATTAACAGAAATTATATAATAAAAAATATAATTGAATAGAATATAAAAACAATTGAATTAATAATATAACTTTTTATATTTATTATAAAAATATAAAAATATATCAAAACATGAAATTATAAAAATCAATTTATGTTGGAATTTAATAGAAAAAAATAAAATCACCTTCATAAAAAAAAAAGTAAAAAGATCACCATTTTTATACGAATTGAAAACCAAGTTTATATAAATTGGCTGGTGGGTTTGCTGTTATTCCTAGTGTAGCAGAGACGGCGTCGCGAGCTTGGGTTGAATTCACGTGCTTTCAAACGTGAATTCAACCCCTTAAGGAAGTGGAGATTGAATTCTAGCAAGAATTCAATTCATGCTATTTTTGCAGTTCCAAACGGCTGAATTGAATTCAATTACATACTTGAATTCAATTCAGCCCTTTCCAAACAGGGCGGAAACATTCTTGTGTTCTTGATAATTGTTAATATTTATACATTATGTTGAATTAAAGGAACAAAAAGATTCAATAATTAGATTTATTTGTCGAGATTGAGTGATGATTTGTATATTTAGATCATAACATAAATGATAAGGGTTGTACGTGGTTGCTAAAGATAGAACTATATAATATTTATGAGTTATGATTAAATATATTATAGGAATTCATAAAACGAGTTAATGTGTTCTTAGGTTTGTTTTATTAGAAAGAGGCTTAGATCAATCAACTTATGAATAGGTATGTGTGTGTGTGTGTGTATATATATATATATATATATATAAGAGAGAGAGAATAGGATTATGATTTTGAAATTCCTATTGGTCCAAATAATTAAGATTAATCATTGAATCAAGATAAATTCAAATATAGAGAAGTTTTAGGAGGATTATACATCTAAATCTATTATATATATTAATTGTTATTTTTAACTATCACTTTTGTCGAGTAACTCTTCTTTATTGTTTAGTTTAATTCAATTCCCTTTTCTAGGTTAATAACTTGTTTATTTAGATTAGATAATATAAAGACGGTTAATATTAGTAATCATAGTCCTTGCAAGATTGACTCATACTCCTCGATGCCAGCTACAATGTATAAAACACGGATTAAGCTTTTGGCAATATTTTTAGGTACTGTAATATTATGAAATCTTTATTTTTATTAATCTAGTCATCTTTCTCTTTTGATTATGCTTTTATTTTATTTTGCTAAGTTAGACTACTTTTGCTTCTTTTTTATATGTATTTATTTTTATAGAATTATCTTTCTTGCACTTGTGTTTGTGGCTTATTTTTAGGATTATTCATTGTTATAATTACCAAACATAATGAAAGGATGGAGAGAACAATACTCTCTAGGGGTTATAGTTAGAAGCTTGGAACAAAAGGCATGTTAATATATATTTGGAAGTTCAATTCGTATTAGCTACGCTCTATGATATTTTTCATAGTCGTTACCCCAATCATAAATTTCAGGTACCAGACTACATGTTGAAAGTGTACGAGCAGCCAAATTTCATTGAGGGTTTGTTTCAAACTATCTCGTATAGGAGTACTTATAATCTAGGATGGAGCAACTATCTTAATTTCTTATGAAATGATTAAAATCCATCTGAATTTTTGTAACAACAACAACAAGAGATGTTCAACTTCTCAAGGAGCTTATGAAAACCCTTTCTACAACTGAGACTGATATCCAAAGCATTAAAGAGCATCTTACCACCATCCATGATATAGAATTTTTGATTGCATAACTCATTTAGTTTGTCTCCGAAGAGCAACAAGGTGTTTTGTTCAACTACAATAAGGCAAATCCTAGGGACAAGTGAAAGTGAAAACTTTAATAAGTGAAGAGGAGTTCAAAGTTTTGGAGAATGAAAAGGAAGAAGAAGAAGAAAAGGTTGTTGTTTAAAAAGAGGAAGATGGAAAGGAGGAGTCAAACAAGAAAGTTTTCTCGGAACTTTTGATAATATTGTTAAATATGGTCAATTCCTAATTCTCATAGAGTAAATTGTCAAAATCAATCAAAGATCCAAGACGTTCTATTATTTCTAATTATATTTGTAGTTTGTTGATGATCAAGTATTTGATGTGTACAAGTTTTAATAAATACACTCGATAATCCGCAAACGTATGGTTTTTTAGCATAGTACCTAAGGTGTCAACCCATGAGGAGGGATAATCTAATCCTAAAATCTAAGGTCAAAAAAATTCCCAGAAATTGAAAATGTAATGAAACTAAAACGAGAATTCAATCAATTAATCAAATCAAATAAAGAATCAATCGCGAAAATGTAAATAATTCAGCAGTTGCAACATATACCCAAGAATTAACCTAAGGGAATTACCAATTGAGAGAAGGGAATTTAACTATCCTTAACTCTAACTTAACTGATTATGAATTACCGAATTATTAGTTCTAGACGATCCTAGGATTGATTACTCTTTCTCGGGTTATAACCATTAACCCTAGACTATACACCCTAATCAGAGTATAGAAGTTGCAATCTCTTAATTAACAACCTATCTAAAATCCTAATTAGTTATGAAGTTGTCTAATAAACTATCAGAAACTTATGCAAGATCTATTTTCGCAAAATTTACCGATTTGATTTAATTCTTACTCTATTAAATCACCTAACTCTTGTTAGCCCAATTTAATTATTTTTCATTCGATTTACCCTCTCAATTTATCATTGAATTATGTAATTGCAGAATTAAATCACAATAAATCCAATAAAACATAAACAATCATAT
>JANPWT010000246.1:12763110-12776277 GCA_024678245.1 Erythroxylum densum | reverse complement strand
ATTACAATTTAAATAATAAATAGTTTGCATATATTAACTCTTATTATACAAGAATAATTATTGATTATATATTCAAAATATTGTTGCATTATTAAACAAATTTATTTCATTAATAATATTTAATTAGTTATTAAATAAATAATATTTAGTTAAATTTAAAATTAGCAAATAATTATAAAAAAATGTTTCTGGATATTTATAACATATTTAAATTAAAACCTACAAAATTATTATAACATATTTTTAAGTTTTAATTTACCAAAAATATTATAAATTAATTATTTTTCGGTAAAATTATATTTATTAAATAATTTACATTCCCCGACGTCTGCTGAAGCAGACGTCGTAGAATAGAAACTTTCTGAGACGTCTCACAAACGTCGGTAAAACATCACAATCCCTGACGTTTGCTCCAGACGTCGACAAATATTAGGATCTTCTATGACGTCTCACAAACGTCGGGAAAACTCCTCAATCTCTGACGTTTGTTCCAGACGTCGACAAATAACGACTCTTCTATGACGTCTCTCAAACGTCGGTAGAAGTCCACAATCTCTGACGTTTTCTCTAGACGTCGGCAAATATGCGGCTCTTCTACGACGTCTTATTCAACGTCTCAGAATACTTAAGCATTCTATGACGTCTTAACTCAGACGTCGCCTAAACCTATTTGCTACCCACTATCTACGACGTCTATTACGACGTTTTATTAGACGTCGGAGAAGGTAGTCTGCGACGTGCTACGAGCATCTACGACGTCTAAAAGACGACGTAAAAAGGGTGTTTTTGTTGTAGTGATATCAAAGGAACCCCAGACGTTGCATTATGTTATGGAGGATCAGATTTTACTATCAAAGGATATGTTGATGTTGATTATGCAGGTGATCTTGATAAAAGTAAATTCACTATAGGATATATGTTTACATTAGCTAAAGGAGCTGTGAGTTGGTTTTCAAAACTGCAGTCAGTTGTGACTACATCAACAAAAGAAGAATATGTAGCAACTATACGAGCTAGTAAAGAAGCAGTGTGGTTGAAGTTGATGTTGGAAGAACTCGAATGCAAACAAAAAAATATTATTTTGTTTTGTGATAATCAAAGTGCTTTGCGTCTTGCAAGGAATCCAATATTTCATTCAAAGACAAAACATTTTCGAGTTCAATATCACTTTGTTCGTGAGAAAGTGGAAGAAGGAATGGTAGATATGTAGAAAATTCATACAATGGATAACCTAGCAGAGTTTATGACAAAAACAACCAATGATGACAAGTTTTTGTGGTGTTAATCCTCGTGTGGCCTGACAAAGACGTAGGTAATATGAAGTGGTAGGGAAGAAAGAATAGTGTGAAGATCTGATTGACTCTTAATCAAATATTCAAATGGGAGAATTGTCAAAAATGGTTAGCACCGTTTTTGGTGCCCACCAAAGTTGAAATAAAAGTTAAGAATAGCTGACCAAATGGCCAGCCATCCCAGACATCTCCTGCCTATTTAGTAAATATCCAGAAATCTCTTCTTCTATTAAATCTCCACAAAAATTTAAAGAGTGTTTTTTCCTATTTAATAAGAGAGTTAATGTTTCTTTTTGTAAAATAGAAAGAGGTTGTATTCCTAAATTTCATAGTGAAATTCTTCTATCCTTGTCTGTAGTTTTTATCCTAATTTAGGAGTTTTCAATATAAAATTTTTCTGTTCCAAGGTTTTAAAAATCAGATCAGATCGTCCGGTCCGACTGAAAAAAGTTTGAGTCAGTCAATGATCCGATTTAGTTTTAGCTAATAATCTCTATGTATAAAACCAGACGGTTCAAACATTTTCCAGTCGGACCGAATGGTTTGGTCTCGGTTCGGTTTAAAAATCTTGGTTCTATCTTAAAGAAGCTTAGAGTTTCCACGCATCAACCCTTCTTATGTTGGGAAGAAAACTCACTACGCATATTAAGGAATCGCTGAGAAAGTCCCAAAGATGTCAAGTATTGTGAAGATTGACTTGGAAAATGGATGTGAAGTCTCGAAAAGGTTATATGAACCTGATTGCTATAGAGTAGAGCCATATTTCGTTCCAAAACAACCAAATAATGCTAATATTGTTGAACAGGTAATTGATTGTATAATAGAAGATGATAGGTTTTTGCTTAACTACGTGCATGATGAGAATTCTAGGGAGTTGCGGTTTCTGGGACTAGATGTCAAGTCCCCGAAGCTTGAAGTTGCGGCCACCATTAAAATGCCTAGGTGAGTATCGAATAGTTTTCATGGTTTATTTGTTAGAGACGTGTAATTAATACGTGCAAAATTAGATGATTAGGAAGTTATCACTATTTTCCTTATATTAAAATTTGAATATATTTTATTTGATTTCATAATATCTGTTTAACATATTAAATTTACTATAAAATTAACCTTTAATCTTTTTTAATTACGGTATTGAGCTTATAAGATCATTATCAAATAAATATTTATATTATTAAAATTATATGCATTAATAAATTTATTAAAAAATAAAAAATACAATAAAAATCTTAAATGTTTATTTTTACTTATTCTTATAAGTTTTACTTCTTTATTATATATCAGTTTTATAGCGGTTCACTACCTGTTGAACTTCTAAATCTTAAAATTTTCTTTCGATCGGTTCGATATCCGATCCGGTTTTGAAAACATTGGTCTATTCATTACTATTCTTTCAGTCTTATTTAGTTACGAACCTCCTCTAATCCGGTTGATTTTTACAACAATGTGCAAATTGCGAATAGTTTTATGATCCTGATATTAGCTTTCAATCATTACGTAAACTTGATTGATCTAATACCGAAAATATTGTAACGCGCAAACTGCAGATATAAATATATTAACCAAGCCAATTGCACAAACAAGATCAAAGTTAGAATATGCATCTGACTATTCTAATATAAACCACTTCAAAGTGTATGGAAAAGCCGACAAGCAAAGTCATGCTTTTGAAGGGAAGCTCACATGATTCGGAATAAACAAACCAAAGCTATCAGTTAAAAGAGCAAAACAAAGAGGAGGGGTCCTAAAACACCAATGGCCAATTGGACGGTGTACGGTCATAATAATCATCTTTCGCTAAGAACAGTGAGGCAAATGTCGTTATATATACTTGCTTGTGGCATTAGAAAGCAACCACTTCTTTAAAATAATACTAAACCAATATCTTTAACCAACCCACGAAAAGCCTATCATGACAACTTTAGGGTTGTTTCATGGGACGTCACTAAAACAGCAGCTCGTCGATATATATGTTCTCAGTTAAACCATTCTCTTTGAGCCCTGATAAGCTGTGACGCTTTATGCAGCTACTATAGCTACTAAAGCTAGTTTCAAGGGTCTCTGCAAAAAGGTGTAAATTCACGGTAGTTTAATTACTTCTCAAAAGATCAAGAACGAGATGAGTATTGAAGGAAGCAAATCTATAGCCACAATTTTCAGATATGCAGATTGGGTTGATATATTGCTTATGCTGTTGGGTACTGTTGGAGCTATTGGAGATGGTATGTCAACCAACTGGTTACTGGTATTTGCTAGCCGCCTAATGAATAGCTTGGGTTACGGTAAGTCCCAACAAAATCACGGGAATTTCATGGCTGAGGTCGAAAAGGTGAGCACTCTGACAGCCAGTGTACACACTCAAAAACAGTCCTTTTCTCTTCTACCTGTTTTTTCTTCAATAAATGATAAGTATCTCAGTATACATTTCTCGGTTTCTGGTTTGTCAACAGTGCAGTTTATACTTCGTCTACTTGGGATTAGCAGTCTTGGTGGTGGCTTTTATGGGTAAATCTCGGTTATCCATGACCACAAATCTATACTCTCTACTAGCTAGTTTTGCTTCCTAAGGACAAGTAGTGCAAAACTGAATCTGTTGTGCTTTCTTTTTAATTTACAATGGCATCCAAGAGTAAAGGGTGGTGTGATAAGGAGACACCAGCAATAATATAAGAAACCAGGTCATTTTGTAGAGCTATGGGATGCCCTAAATTTGAGAAACTGCTTTTGCCTCATCTGAAAGTAACTCTGGATTAAGCTGTCCTGGAACAAAACTAAATAATATTTGCATAGATTGGGAAGCTATAAAATAGCTCCTATTTTACAGGCTAAATCATAGCTTGATCATGCTTGCAGAAGGTTACTGTTGGAGTAAAACCAGTGAGCGACAGGTTCTGAAGATCCGGTACAAGTACTTGGAAGCCGTCCTTAGACAAGAAGTTGGGTTTTTCGATTCACAAGAAGCAACTACTTCAGAAATCGTCGACAGTATATCCAAAGATACATATCTCATACAAGAAGTACTAAGTGAAAAGGTAAAGATTATGAGAAACACTATCAGAGCCCCAGTCCGAGAATGTTTTGGTTATCTGATATGAAACAGTTGTATCAACAAAGAAATAATGCTTGGTTGAATTTGCAAAGCTCATTTCTTTCAAGTTTCGTCATTTAAACCTCTGTCTGGTTATTTTCACCCTCTAGCTAAAATCGATTTGTGTCGCATATTGTTAATGTGAACTGTTTTATCTTGATCTAAAATCATTCGTTTCGATTATTTCTCAGGTGCCCATATTCTTGATGCACATGTCTGTGTTCATCTCCGGACTTGCATTTTCCACTTACTTCTCATGGAGATTGTCCCTGGTGGCCTTTCCAACTCTACTTCTCCTAATAATCCCAGGGATGATTTACGGAAAATACCTTCTCTACCTGTCCAAAAAGGCGCACAAGGAGTATGGCAAAGCGAACACCATAGTTGAGCAAGCTCTCAGCTCCATTAAAACTGTCTATTCATTCACTGCCGAGAAGACAGTTCTTGATAGATATTCAGCAATCTTGGAGAAAGCAACAAAACTGGGAATCAAGCAAGGCGTAGCCAAAGGTGTTGCAGTTGGGAGCACAGGGCTTTCTTTTGCCATATGGGCTTTTCTCGCTTGGTATGGAAGTCATTTGGTGTTGTACAAAGGAGAAAGTGGAGGTCGAATTTATGCGGCTGGCATTTCCTTCATTTTGGGTGGACTGTACGTTTTCGTTGTTTCCTTCTCATTTCACTTTTCACGTTCCAAATCATTCATATTCCATTAATTGCATTTAAGTGTATACCATATCTGCAGATTTTGATAATTCACTATACAATACATGCTGAATTTCGCTACCTAACTTCCATTCTCGAACTTCATAAGCTCTTTACTTCTTTCTCCTTTCCTACTAAAGCAGTCGTCGAGAGATTTCCTTTTACTTGATTGCAATCATAAATTTTCTTTCCAGGTTTAACTTTGGTGGCCTGTGGTACATGTGTAACTATTTAATGATAAAGCTTACACGTACGTGCCTTCTTTTTCGTCTTCAAAGTTCATTTACAGTAATTGTCTCCTGATTCAGCTTTCTAGTCATGTCTAATTGAACACTTTATTCTAATTCCTTCCAATAAATTATCAAGTCCTTGCTAGATCTTTATTTCATGGGAACTAAATATCAAGTTAAGGTAACTGTGTCATTAATGTATCTTTTAGGGCTATTGTTTTTTTTTCCCCAAAAATAACTAGATTCTATTTTTCTATATTTGCTTTTTTTATTTACTTTTATAATATTATTTAGCTTTTATACAATTAATTTGATTATATTTCTTTAAACCATCTATTCATAATTAAAATTTAAATATTAAGTTATTTTTAATAAAAATGGATGAAAGAAGATCACATAATCGCTAAAAATATTACAGAAGAAAAGAAAATAATAATTAAAGCAAAAAAATAGACTTTGATTATATGTTGATTTTAAAACTGGCGCTTAGTAGCTTCTGAATGTATTGCGCATCTGTTCATTTCCCTGCATATCTGAAGAACTCGCGGGCTACGTACTGGGCCAACTTTCTTCACCTCACAGAGAAACCAATCCTTATCTTAGAACTTTTTTGGAAATGCCAATATATCCTTGGATCCTCACAAGCAAAAATGCTCTAATTGAAGTGAAGTACTTCTGATTACATCTAGTCTACTTAACAACAACACTCATGAAACCTGCGTCGATCCAAGACATTCAAGTTACCAGTCCTTCATTTTTCTTAAAATATAGTTGCAAGCCTTTGTTAATTGTTTCTGTAACCTGCATCATTCTTACATTATCTCATTTGCATACGAGTTTATCGAAAATAGCATCTCTATTATATAGGAGTAAGGTTGCGTACTATCGGACCTCTCTAAACCCTGCTTCATTGTGAAATTTCGAAATAGGTGATGATGATGATGATAAAGAAGAAGAATTAAAGAACATTATAACTTGCAATAACTGCAATTATATTTATATTGGCTTGGATGATGGATTGTAATAGCCTGCAATATAATTTGCAAAATTGTAATTTAATTATATTTATGTGTATCCCTTTCTGAATTTAATGTCTCTGTTTAGTTTTGAAAAACCCCTTTTGATACATACTTAAAATTTGAATATCAATATCATATCAACATGATATAACATATCGTTTATGTCATGTCTTTATAAGCTTTGCTCTTTTTTTGGTAATTAATTACACAAAAAACTAAATGTTGAGGACTAATGTGTAATTTAAATATTATCCCTTTTATTTCTAATAAGCAACGTTCCTATTTTTCTATTATGTAAATAGCCAAACTCTCTAAAAAATAATCATTTTCAATGTAATCACTGGTTTTAATCAAGATTAAATATACATGAATGTTATATGACATGCAGATCTCTTGGAATGGCACTTCCAGATTTGAAGTACTTCACAGAAGCTTCTGTAGCTGCCTCTCGTATATTCAACAGGATCGATCGAATTCCAAGAATCGATAGTGAGGATACAAGCGGAGTGACAGTTGATAAAATTAGAGGAGAAATAGATTTTGAACATGTCAACTTTGCATATCCTTCTCGTCCAGATTGTACTGTTCTTAAAGACTTGACTTTAAAAGTCGAAGCAGGAAAAACTGTTGCCCTAGTTGGAGCAAGTGGAAGTGGAAAGTCTACTGCAATTGCTTTGGTTCAACGATTTTACGATGTAGAAGGGGGGACCGTGAGGATTGATGGCGTTGACATAAAATTACTTAACTTGAAATGGATGAGAAGTAAAATGGGACTCGTTAGCCAAGAGCATGCATTGTTTGGTACATCAATTAAAGAGAATATCATGTTTGGGAAGATTGGCGCCACTATGGAGGAAGTCACTACTGCAGCTATGGCTGCAAATGCTCACAACTTCGTCAGACAACTTCCAGAAGGATATGAAACAAAGGTAATTGAGCTCAACATGTATTCTTTATTTATCTCTATTATCATTGAATTTTATAAGTTTATATTACTTGCTTAAATCTTTAAGCATATCTGCTCATCCATTTTCTTAAATTTTTTTTTTATAGGTTGGAGAACGAGGAGCATTCTTGTCAGGAGGACAAAAGCAGCGAATTGCCATTGCTAGAGCGATCATTAAAAACCCTGTAATTCTCCTTCTTGACGAAGCGACTAGTTCTCTTGATTCTGAATCAGAAACACTAGTTCAAAATGCACTTGATCAAGCCTCTATGGGAAGGACAACATTGGTACGCTTTTTACCCAGATTCCGACTAAATTTAACTAGTGCTTAATTATAACTGCAGCAAAATTTTCCAATTACTAGGTGGTAGCTCACAAGCTGTCTACAGTTCGACATGCAGACCTCATTGCAGTCATTAGCAACAGTTCCATCATTGAAATAGGTTCACATAATGATCTAATTAACAGGAATGGTGGCCACTATGCAAAACTTGCTAACATGCAGCGACAATTCAGTTGTGATGACCAAGAACTGAACAATTCTGACACACATATATCTTCAATAGCAAGAAGTAGCGCCGGGCAACTAAGTACAGGAAGATCAAGTCCAGGAATTTGTCCTTCACCATTAGCAGTTGCTAGTCCAAAGCCCAAATCTCACCCTGCTCCTTCTTTCTATCAGCTCCTGTCTTTAAATGCACCAGAATGGAAGCAAGCCCTGATAGGAAGTCTCTCAGCTGTAGCATCTGGTGCCGTTCAACCTATCTATGCATTAACCATTGGTGGTATGATTGCAGCTTTCTTTGCTCCAAGCCATGATGAGATGCTCGCTCGAATACGAACTTACTCTTTAGTCTTTTGCTCACTATCCTTGATTTCAATGGTTTTGAATGTGGTTCAACACTACAATTTTGCTTATATGGGTGAGAGATTAACCAAGAGAATCAGGATGAGAATGTTGGAGAAGATATTGACATTCGAGGCTGCCTGGTTTGATGAAGAACATAATTCGAGCGGAGCTTTATGTTCAAGATTGAGCAATGAAGCCTCCATGGCTAAAACTCTTGTTGCAGACCGAGTTTCCTTGTTGGTTCAAACTACTTCTGGGGTGACGATTGCTATGATTATGGGATTAGTAGTGGCTTGGAAGCTAGCACTTCTTATGATTGCAGTTCAACCACTCACAATCCTATGTTTCTATACACGGAAGGTTTTGCTTTCTAGCCTTTCAACAAAATTTGTCAAGGCACAAAATCAAAGCACTCAAATTGCAGCTGAAGCAGTCTATAATCACAAGATTGTGACTTCATTCGGGAGTGTGGGAAAAGTACTTCAACTTTTTGATGATGCTCAAGACGAACCCAAAAAAGAGGTAAGAAGAAAATCTTGGCTAGCAGGAATTGGTATGGGGTCTGCAAATTGTCTGACTTTCATGTCATGGGCTCTAGATTTTTGGTATGGAGGTGTCCTAGTGAAGAAAGGAGAGATATCAGCAGGAGATGTGTTTAAAACATTTTTCATTTTAGTGAGCACTGGAAAGGTCATAGCTGAGGCTGGAAGCATGACTTCTGATTTAGCTAAAGGTTCAGCTGCCATTACATCTGTATTCCAGATTCTTGACCGCCAGTCCTTAATTCCAGCGTCTTACAATGTAAGTTATAGCAAGTACCCAGATGTTGTATCTATCTTTGAATAATCATTAACAACAAGTCTTAATTATTTGTAGTATGAAGACGGTGGGCATCAAACTAAACTAAAGAAAATTGAAGGAAGGATAGAGATGAAGAAGGTTGATTTTGCATACCCGAGTCGCCCAAACACGTTAGTGTTACGCCAATTTTGCCTGGAGGTGAACGAGGGAACAAGCATTGGTCTTGTCGGAAAAAGCGGATGTGGCAAATCAACAGTGATTGGACTGATTCAGAGATTTTATGATGTTGAGAAAGGGACATTAAAAGTAGATGGAGTGGATATAAGGGTACTAGATGTTCATTGGTACAGAAAGTACACTGCCCTTGTTAGCCAAGAACCAGTCATATATTCAGGTAGCATCCGTCAGAATATTGAATTTGGGAAGCTTGATGCTAGTGAAACTGAGGTGGTGGAAGCTGCCAGAGCTGCTAATGCTCATGAATTTATCTCGTAAGTATACATGAAGTCTATACTTGTGAATTTTTTTTATGATGATGCTTATAATAATTGACAAAATTTGGAATGTAGCTCAATGAAAGATGGGTATGAAACAGAATGTGGTGAAAGAGGGGTCCAGTTGTCTGGAGGACAAAAGCAAAGAATAGCAATTGCAAGAGCTATACTACGGAATCCAGTAATCCTACTATTAGATGAGGCAACCAGTGCACTTGACGTGCAATCAGAGCAAGTCGTACAAGAAGCCTTAGACAAGATTATGGTTGGAAGAACCACAATTGTGGTAGCTCATCGTCTTAACACGTTACGAAAACTCCATTCCATTGCCTTTGTTGAAGATGGAAAGATAGCAGAGAGAGGAACTTATGCTCAACTAAAGACAAAAAGAGGAGCCTTCTTTAATCTACTAAGCCACCACACCTATGACTAAGACGAGATCCACACTTGATATTAGTTCTCTCTATCTACTATAAATCAGATGAAATGTGACACTGAGAATGAGGTTAATCTCTAAGGCTGACATGGACCATAAGAAAAAAAATGTCTTGGATTAGAAATGGTGTACTAAATATTTAAGTGTGAGAAAATATTTTGGAGAGATATGTTACAATTAAAGGAGATATGTTAGACATATATGATTCATATAAGTCACCTTGAATTTTTAAATTTATAAGGGAAGTTATACATAAATATTTTAATACTGAAAATATTTTTGTCTTTGTAACTAACTAGTAGTTAAAAATATAACAAGATTATCACTTATTTTTACTTAAATTTTACTAAATGAGAAAAAAGTACTAAATAATTAATAAAATCAAATATTTTTAAAATTAAAGGACTAAAAGAATTACTATTATTAGTAATTCAAAATTTTAAATGTATTAAATTATGATATTCTTATACTCATTAAAAATAATATATTAGTTATAAAAATTATTCACTCTTAATGATGATACTATATTATCTAATTAAAAAAAGTCTTACTAGCTTGAATTATATTGATATTAGATCATAAACTGATGTGATTTTTAAATTATCAAATATTCTTTAATTTATATTAATAGAAAAGAAGCCAATATGATAATTTTTGAACACCTCCAACATAATATATATTGTCCGATTTCATTAATTTTCAAATGCTCTTATAAACATTTAAAGTCTCACTACTCATTACAACATAAGGGACTTTTGGCTACATTTTTCTATAATTCCAACCTTTTGCGACGTTTTTGTATATCGTCATTAAATGAATACATTTTCTAACTATTAATGAGAATTGTTGCAAAAGGAACGACATTTTGCGACGACTTAAAAATTTCATCATCAGATGACGAGCCTTTGGCGATGATTCTCTAAATTGTCGCAAAAAGTTTTGCTTTTGGTGACGAATTATGAAATTATCGCCAAAAGTTGTTAAATATTTTATATATTATGTATTTCTTAGAAAAATTTTGATGCATTTTTATATGTGATAGTATTCTTAAAAATAATAATGTTTAAAAAATAATTTTTTAATGCTAAGTGTACTTAATAATCCTAAGGTTAATTATAATTGACATTAATATGATTTTTCATATTTTTTCATTTGCCTTCTTTATAAATTTGTTTAAATAGCTAATGCATTTGAACTCTATAAATTTGTTTAAATCTATGGATTTATACAAATGATTCTTTAATGATGCTTATTTTATATAGTACTACACCTCCATTTGTATAAAAATTTCATGAAAATATAATGGAGCATCTAAAACCTGTAAAATGTTTTCAAAATTTTAAACATATTGTTGAAAAACACATGGTAGGTAATTTAAATTTTGAAAAGTAAATATTTTTTTGACATAAAAAGATAGTCATACCTAAAATTTTAATGTTAATAAGATCAAAATATCATAAATTTAAGTTGACTACTATTTTTAATCATTAATATTTATTAAAAATAAAATAATAATACATATAAATATTGAAATATGGTAAGTGATATACTATAATGATATATGTAAAAAACGTAAAGGGTTTGCTAATGTTTGGATTCCCAAGAAGGCTCCTTGCACGTTCCAAGCTATTAATTGAGATAGTTAAATATCTTCCCTCAGGGTCTGGTTTATTGACACCCTCTTTTAACAACTTTTTTGCTTTAACTAAATTGCAGAAGACACAGTGAATGATTTCCCAGATGTAGTATGGATGACGGTACTAAATGAACCACACGTACCTTGCATTTCACCTAATAAGCAAACAGTATAGAACAATCAAAGCTAAATCATTAGGAACCCAAATTTGAACATATGCATACTCAACTGATAAACTCCATCATCGTCATAATGAACAAACATAGTTTTTGTAAGTAACCATTGTTCCAAAACAACTGATTTTCCTAATGCTGTACGAACCATAAGGACATCACTACCGCCTCCATTTCTATCTATGTACATATAGTATATACAATTAGATGTTCATATAATAGCTTTCTAATAGAAAATGAGATATAAATAGTAAAGAAAGAGTGGTAGTTCGGATGATACTAAAAACCTTGAAGAAGAAGATCAACCATGGAAGATAAGGGGTAATTAGTATTTGATGAGAAGATTTGTTCTGCATCAATTTGTTTTTCCTTAAGGAGAATTTTGCAACATTCCTCTTAACGGAGCTCATTTTCACCATCAAAAGCTAGTCACCACATTGACATTCTGTAATGAATTAATAATAACAATTTTATTATGAAAAGTCAATAGAAGACTTCTTATTTGAATGTTCCAACACTCTATCAATGTTAATTTTTTGATCTATCAAGTGAGACTACTTTATATGATAAGGTTGAGAATGTTAATGTGTAGGGACTATGTTTAAGGGACATATAAACATCTCTCGCAGCTCCGAAATATGATTGCTTCTATGTACATAAACATCTCTTGCAAAATCCTCTAATGTAAATATTTAAGTAATTGTGATTTAGCTGTAATTTATCTTAATAATTAGCTGGTTAGTTTTGAGCTAGTCCATTATATATATGGTTTTATCAAATATACTTTCAATGAATTAAAATGTGTGTATATTAAAAGATTTGGTGTTTTAAGAATAAGAGTAGAAATATGTCGAACAGTTAAATTAGCATTCATTATGCACTTTTATAAACCTTAATGATCAAATGATAAGGCATCATGCAAAGTTGAAGTGATTTCAATTAAATTTTAAGATTTTGAGTTGTAGAAGATTGAAACACTCAAATCAATATGTATTTCCTTTGAAGTGTATTGTGTTATATTGGCATATTTCTCTAGAACTTTCCTGGAATACTTGAAGACCTAATCGATATATGCATATACAAGAATAAAAAAGTCTATAAGAATTAAAAAAAGCTTTCTTTTCTTTACAAGTGTTAACTTAGAAACTAACCCCAATTCTATATCCCCATTTAGCCTCTTTGAGCCATAACCTTATTCTTTTATTATTACAATCCAAATTCTCTATTTAAACATTACTTATTGTGTTATGGTTCAAAGAATTTTGGTTTATTGATATATGTATTCGTAAAAAAAGTATCAAAAAGAAAAAGTAAGATAGTTAGCAACAAGAAAACTCAATATGATATGAATTGTTCTTCATATGAAGTGAGTTTAATGAAATATTCGAACTTACATGTTTGTTACCTATATATGTTTTGATTCCTTGCTAATATTTCTAATTTTGACCATTCAACTTTTAATTGTTATGTCTAATCATAGCCTCATAACATGTCGAAATA
>JANPWT010000246.1:12681287-12693313 GCA_024678245.1 Erythroxylum densum | reverse complement strand
AGCCTTGAGCTACCAGTCTTGCCTTATATCGATCAAGAGTGTCGTCAGCGTTGTATTTTATTATGTATATCCATTTCCTGCCAATCAAGGAGGCATCTGGAGGTTTTGTTTGGAGGCTCTAAATCATGTTTTTTTTTAAGTGCAGCCATCTCATCTTTCATAGCTTTATGCTAGCATTCATATTCATTTTCCTGTTTAAAAGAAGTGGGAACAGTAAATGTTGGCAAGGTGGTTACTAAGGTATAAGATTTACCATATTCTCATGAGGAGTATCTATAACGAGCTGGAGGATCAACATGACATTGAGAGCATCGAATTGGGACGGGATCTTGGATAGTTCCTATCAAGTTAGTACTTGGTGCAACAACGGAAGAAATCATACCATCACTAGTATTAATTGGAGGCAGAGATGGTGGTGGCGCAATGGGCATAGTATTATCATTTTCAAAGAAGGTGGGTAGTAGACAAAAGCGAGTTTATGAGTCATCTTTTGAAATTGGATAATAAAAATTTTGTTCAAAAAATACGACATGTCGAGATACACGAACAAAATGTTTAATAGGGTCACAGCAAAGGTAACCTTTTTGCATATCATTACAACCTAAGAAAATACATTTTGCAACTTTGACAGAAAGTTTATCTTGTTCGTGACATTGGAGATGGATAAAACAAATGCAACCGAAAACACGTAAATGATCGTACTTTGGTTTCTTTGAAAATAGTTTAAAAAAAGGAGAATCATTATTATTAACAGTTGTCACTTGTCTATTTATTAAGTAAACAGAGGTTCGAAGTGTTTCAACCTAAAAAACTTAAGGCATGTATGCCATGTTTAGCAAAGCAAGGGCAGTTTCAAGGATATGTCAGTTCTTCCGTTCAACCACCTCGTTTTGCTCGGGTGTGTATGGACAAGTAGTTTGAGAAATAGTTCCATTTTGTCTAAAAAAATTGTTTAATTTCGTCACTTATATACTCACCACTATTGTCCGATCTAAAAATTTTTATTTTTGTTTGAAATTGTGTTGCGACATAGGCAAAAAATTCTTTTATAAAACATCCTACCTCATATTTATGACGAAGAACAAATATCCATGTGTATCGTGATGCATGGTCTATAAAAAGTAAAAAAAAATTAAATCCAATGCTAGACAATATAGGAGATGGACCTAAAATGTCACTATGAATTAAATCAAACGGTTTGAAATATTCGGCATTACTTACAGAAAATGGCAATTTATGACTTTTCGAAAGGGCGCAATTTTCACAAGATATAGATTTAAACGTACTAAAATGTGGTAGAAAATGCAAGCAAGTTTTAAGTATTAAAGAAAGCCTTTTAGGGAGAGGGTGACAAAGGCGTAAATGCCATAAATTTAATAATTTCTTTGAAAGTTTAATGTCTCTATCAGAAACAGTAAGAAAGCATTTAAAGGATTGATGTGTTACGAACTGTAATAAGAATAAGCGTCCGATTTTACACCGTCGCCACTGCTCTCCTTGTCCTAGATTCTGCACAATGCAACCATCAGGAGAGAATGCTACAATGCAATTATGCTCAACTAATTTTCCAATAGAAATTAAATTAGTTGTAAGTTTCGGCACATATAAAACATTTGACAATAATTTTACCGAACCGATTACCATAATGGGAAGACTATGACCATTGGTCGTAATAACCTGTTGTTGAGAAGTATTAGGAATCACATTGCTCATGGGTTCAATATCCCCTATCATATGGTTAGAGTATGCTGAGTCTGTAAACCAAGCAGAATTATTATTATTAATTTTATTACCTAGTTTTTGAGAGGTTAATGAATTTAGCGCGGCTGCTACTGACTCTGAATCAATTTCGTAAGCGAGTTGGGATCAAACTTGGCTATAGGAGCGTGTGCTAAAGAGGTCATATGTTGCTGGACTGTGGGCTAGGCCTGCATTTCAAGAAAAGAAGAAGCAACGTATGGTTTATGCGTGTCATTCTATTGATACGGATCAAAAGTTGAAACAGCATGCGTGTAAGGTTGCTGTGCAAAAGTAGCATGAACAACAGTCTAGTGCCGCTGAGGAATCGCAGAAAATGCACCAAGATGGCCACGTTAGGCAGGACGGTGGTAGCAGTCAGGAAGTATGTGTCTTAGTTTCTTACAATACACATAAAAAATTTTCTTTCAACAATGTGAAGCTATATGCCCCTCATCGCTACATTCATAACATCTTTCGATTTGAGAAGTATTTTGAAAGTTACCTCGGCCAGAATATAGAGTCGTTTCAATAGAGGATCCTCCATTAATAAAAGCTTGGGTATGTAGATGAGTTTCCTCTTGAATGAGTTCACCGAGAACCACCTCTATTTCAGGTAGGGATTCACGGTTAAGGAGATTGGCTCGGATGGATTTATATTCTGGGCGAAGTTTCATAAGCATTTGAACCACGCGATTTTTCTGCCGTTCGCATAGGATTTCTTTGATAGTATTGGCTGACATGTTATCTCCCATGCTATGATCCTATTCTGACCATAGAGAAATTAATCTAGAATAAAAAGGGCGAACATCTTTGTCACCTTGTACATATTGAGATAGGTCTCTTTCAATTTGAAAGTTGCAGGCATGGTTCCGCTGTTGGTAGATCATTCGGAGGTGTTTCCGCATATTTGATCAAAAGGAAAGGCCAAAGACTCAAAGCGATATCAGATGTGACGCTATTGAGAAGCCATGAAATAACCCGAGCATTGTTGGATTTCCATATAGCAGGTTCTTTGGCATCAATAGGTGCTATTGTCGCACCTGTTAGGAGTCCCGAATGACCTTTGCCTTCTATGAACATCTGAAAATGAAGCTCCCACAAAGAGTAGTTAGTTCCGTCGAAATGCGTAGCCAATATATCATGAGTCTTGTTACTGTCAAGAGTATCCATTCTGATTTTGGATGTGATCGGAATCACTACAAAATAAATAACTAAGTAACACAGAAAATCCAGCCGTCTAATTAGCAGGGCTCGATACCATGTCAATCTAGAAAAATATAAAATGTTGTTTGAATTTTGAATATGGTTCTCAACAATCTGTTTACAAAGAATTGCTATATATACATAACTAAAAATAAGGAAATTAATACAAGTTTGCATGAAATGAGGAAAACAACAAATATGGAAAGCTTGGAACAGCAAGAAGCCGTTGGAGACAAATATGAGAAGATTTTGAGATGCTAGGATGGAGATGTGGAAGGAGTGGAAATGATATATTTCTATATTTCCGTTAATATGAAACATTCCATTTACACTTTTGGGGAAAAAAAGAAGGTGGCAATCATCAATCAACAACTTCGTAGAGCAACTACATGGTTTTTTTTCTTGACCAAACCAATTAAAAGTAAGGATTGATCTAAGCATCTAGCTTTCATGCAACGACCAAAAGAATTGGCAGGCATGAAGCAGCAGTCGCTTGCAGGCATGGCAGTCAGCACACTTCACACCAAGTGATAAGAGGTAAAGAGCAAAAATAAATGCGACCATACCCACTGAGTCACATGAGATCCGTTCCATCCCCTCATCTGTAGAAAAGAACACATATCTAGCAATATCATTCCTGCCTGTCACATCTCAAGTCTCTCGTCTTGTAGAAGTTATATATGGATATAAAGCATTCAACACTTTCCTCACTGCTTCAAGTGTTTTCGCTTCTTCCTGGATTTCAGATCAACCACAATGATAGAAATGTTATCAGAACTGTTTCTGCCGTATGCTATTTCTGTCAGGTAATCAGCTACAGCTTGCGCTGGCAATTTATCATCGGTTGTTGATGATCTCCGCCACCGTCTCAATATGCGGCAAGCCAACTCCCCAACTTCTTCCTTTGACATAACATCCCACAGGCCATCACTTGCTAAAATTAAGCATTCATCTTCCTCCGTCCTCGCCATGAAGGTCACTTCCGGCACTGGAATTATCCATGGTCTCAGGTAACGATCCCCTAAACCACACAAATAAGGAAAATATTAATTCAGCAATGTTTAATAGTTGCGATCAAATGTACAGGAATGCAAACGTGCATAGGATGTCCAATGACCGGAATCATAGATTCCGAAATTAATTACACATCAACCAAACGATTTCTATACTACTTGGCTTTTAGAATCCCTTTCGAATCATGATAAATGATATATACTTCTTTAGATGTATTATTAAAATCACTAAATAAGAAAGAAACATTCAAATTTAACATTTTAATAATTTTCTCGAGCTAAATTTTTATTTTACTAAATAATTAAAAAAATTCTTCTCAGCACATGATTGTAACTTGAACAATGTGATAAATTAAACCGGTCAATGGTTCCGAATTATTACATGCGAACTCTTCCAATTCTTAAAGAAACATCCCACGGAAATGGAGCATATTGCTCACAAAACCAAGCGCATAATTCTTAAAAAATTAAACATCTTGGAAATTCAAGACACCGTACCGTACTTGAAGGAAATTAAGATATGAAATACGCAGCTAACAAGATACGCAGATTGGTCCAAACTCCAAACACATTAAACTAATGTTTTAAAATACAGGTTTAAATTTTAAAAAATTGGATTAATTAGATATAAAACTAGTTAAAAATTAAATAAAAATAAAGATTTAGCAAATAATTATAACTGATTATACTTATTCATCAGAAAATTTCAAATTTAATTAAAAAAGACAATTAAATAAAAATTAATCAATTTATTTTAAATTACAAAATTTTATTTGTTTAGAAAATTAATTAATAATTGATTATTTTTAACAACAAAATTTATTAAACTAAATCAAATTGAAATTTAAAAGTCGAATTAAAAAATTAATCAGCTCAGAATTTTTATTATTAAATCGACCGAATTTCGCTTTTTAAAACCATGCATTAAACTTACATAACATTAAAAAAAATTCCAATCATCAATGTTCCTGTTTCAGTTTGCCAAATTTTATTGCCATAAACAAACCCATCTTCTGATAAAGCAATGTGGAAGCGGTACGATGTATATGAACAAGATAAGATAACATGAAATAGTTTCCTTAATTATCTGAGATTAATATATGAAATAGAGATAGAAGCAAACCTATAGCTCTGGACATGGCAAGAACACCGAACACCCTAGCGCCATTCCAGTTTATGACTTTCCCTCCTTCTCCTTCAATTCTCATTAGTTCGTCGGGTCTATCCGGCTGTAAAAGATAAACAAGAAACGGTTACTAACTACGAATAAAGTGGTGTGGATGCGCTGTCAACAGGACATGTCCTTACTGATGAAGTTTCTTCTTTTCCATCTCAAGCACGGTTATAGAAGAATCCTCCTAGCATTTATTAATTTCTTTGACGAGGGAGTTATTATCAGACTACTAAAACTTCGTTATTTAAAGCAAAGCCATTTACAATATTAACTGACACAGAAATAAAAACCAGAATAAAAGCAAATTGGTATATGTATGTGTGTGTGATTATATATATATATAATCATTGAGTGTGAAATGATAAAGGGAATTTGAATTTGACCTTTTGGTCAATAGTAAGAGGGATGGTTTGAGCTCCCCGGCAAAGCACTGCCCTTGAATCGCCACAATTGGAAGCAATAATTTGGCAACCTGATAGAATCACAACGACTGCCGTTGATCCAACCATCTCTGGAGCAACTGCATCTGTGGAGAGCTCGTTATCAAGCCGTTCAAACCCACTAGAAAGAGCAGCTTTCCACATGCTCTGCCATTCGTAGCCATGATCAACTGTTTCATTAACCCACTGTTCTGCTATAACCTGGTGCATTCTTTCCTTACAAAATTCAGCCACCTAAGAATTATCCACAATGACATTATACTGAACGATGGTTCGTTCTCAGTAACACTCCAAGCATTTTCAAACTTAAAGGCGAACAACTAAGCCACAACATCGAATAATAGAAGAATACAAGTAACTTGTTATGAATTAGATGCTCTCTTTTCAGTCAATGAAGTTCCACTATAAATAAGATGTTAATGTGAAAGAGTTTCATCTATTAGGACACCAGAAATACATCCTTTATATGCAAACCTTATCAGATAAAACATTCATTCAACAACTTCAATAAGCAAACAAGACATTTAAGATTGAATTACAACACTTGAAAAAGTTAGCCAAACATAATAAGTTATTCAGAAAATCCTTGCCCTGATTATAATGGCAATGATGATGAAAGCGAATGATATTAATTATATCTCTTATACTTTTTTTTAATTCCCATTCATTTTATAATTTAAATTTAATATTTTTCTCAAATTACAAAATTGAAAAAAATGCAATGGTTAAGTAATTATGTCGGGAATGATAAAGTAATATTTTAACTAAGCATTTTAAATTATTACAAGTTCTTCGACATGTAATTTTTTGTAATCTTAGCATTTATAATTTGTAAACTAGTCTCTGTATTTATTTTGTACATAAAAATTGTCAAAGTTGTAACTAAAATCTTGTATGTGAAAAAATTTAATGATATTTTATTTTTATATACAATGCTTCAAGTTATCAATTATTTGTGTACAATTTTCTTTTTAATAAATTAACAATAAAAATATATCAATACATTATGTACTATAATATGAATTGAAAATTAACAAATAATTTATTCCAAAATGATATAACTTTTGTTTAAAACATAACTAAAAATTTTTGGCTATAATTTATAAAAAGCAGTTAAAAATATTTGGTTATGTTTTTAAAAACATAGTTAAAAACATTCAGTTACGTTAGAAACGTAGTTACAAAATTTTCACTACATTTCAAAAAACGTAACTAAATATATTTATCCACGTTTCCAAAAATGTAAATAAAAAATTTTAGCTACGAGCCTAGAAATATATCTAATAGTTTTGAGCTATGAAAAATAAGCTTAGTCAAACCTATTAGCAATAATTTCTCAAAACATTGCTAACAATTTTTGGCTACAAAATTAAGCGTAGCCAAAAACAATTAGCAACAATTAATAAAAACATTGTCTATAGTTTTTAACTTGGTAACATTTTAGCGATGAAACAAAATCGTCGTTAATAATTATTATCGACAATTTTTATACCGCTAAAGATTAAATTTGTTGTAGTGCTTAATCATAAATATCTATATGAACAAGAATTGATGTATGTATGTACAATTTAAATAACAAGGTGAATGAAGCAATTTTCAACAGTTTCATCTAATATTATTGGATTCTTCACAAGTATAAACACTAGAGCATGCATGTGAAGTTCAACTGGTATTAATTCCTAATTCAAACATTTCACTCTTACAAAGTTTGATAAAGGAATTTTGTTTCCATTTCACGGAAAAGGAAAGAGTATCCACTTGCCACATTTCTTATCTTTCTAAACTATTCAACAACTACCATCCAGAAATTCTTTGGTCAGCGTCATAATGTAATTTTCTACTACTTTTTGTCTCATACAACTTCCTAATCATACCACATCCCTCTCCACCAAAGGGATATTTAAACACATATACAACGAAAAATCATAATATTTTACAAACTGTGATACTAATAATCTCTCAAAACACGCTATTATTGTCCATACAATATTGTTCAACAAACATATAAAAGAACCCTAAGAATGGAGAAAGGTTTGGTCAATAATGGTGACCGTTTAGTTAAATGGTAGCTTAGAGGAGATGACCAAGACAAACCAAGGAATAGAGATGGTTCACCTAATAAAAGGAAAGAGTAAACTATTGGAAGAACAGATGGCATGACTACGACCACTTTTAGAGATCCTGTGTTAGGCGACTACGAGCACTTTTAGAGATCCTGTGTTAGGTGACTACGAACATGAGAGGACACCATTGTTAGTCCCAGGCCAAGAGTTATGAGGGAGACCAAGTACCCACCCACCGTCGCTGCTCGAAACAACCACGTGGTTGTGTAATCCCACCATTCTCTTTGTCTTGGAAATTCTTGGTGGACAATGGATTTTTTTTCTAGACACTTTTAAATATATACTAGTATAGAGTTAGACATAATCTCAAATATTTACAGAATTATACAAACAATGTCTTTGATGAATATCAAATAGCCACCACTGTTATCTCCATGATGTATCCCACTCTTTTTCTTTTTAACTTCCAACGAAGAAGGTAGCGCTAGATCTGGTGATTCACACCAGCTGTATGATTTCTAATACATTGAAAATGATTGGCAAATAATAATTAAAAAGGACACGTGTCGCTGCTAAAAAAGTGAAACGAGCCATAAATCTTACGGATATCTACCACTATAAGCTAGACGCGTGTCTTCTGGGAAGACATTGTAATCATAGATTCATAGCCCCCAAAGGTTTATTGTGCATTCCGATCAAGAACGCTTCTCTGTAGATGCTTACGATTCCTTGAATTGAATTAATGTTCCTAATTCATTAAAATATTGGAGAACTACAGTAGCTATTCTGGTGATATAGAATGTACAATACCTGAGAACCGCCGTGACCATCGTAGACGCCAAAGAAATGTACAGGCGAGACCTCAACGGAAGTTCTGGAACCACGTGCCGTACAACCACCGACGTCTTCACAACTCCGAGACATAAACCCCGGCATAACTGCAACCGCATCCTCCATCTCTTTTCGTCTCCCTATCACCGATTTCACTCCCCAACTCAATCCTTTATTATTCCTACCCACACACTTCTGTCTCACAGTAACAGCCACTGGTAACTCCTCCTCCGTCGGTAAGTCCACATCTTTCGGAACTATCAGCACGGTCGCCTCCGTCAGAATTGTTGTAGGAATCTCCCCGGAGCTCCCACTCGTGGAGGAGATGTCTCCGGAGCTTGAGGTGCTTCGAGAATCTTCTGTTGTGAGTATTGGTGATGCGTTTGAACTGCTTGACGCTAGATCCGCGCTGGGGAGTGAGTCGATGCGTTGGAGTTGCTTGTCTTCTGAAGGTTCCATGCAGTGCGTGCGGGGTGCAAGAGACGGAGGAAAGAGAAAGTTGGGAGCGTGGGGATAAAACAGGAGGAAGATATCGATGAGAGGGTGACACGTGTGAGGGTACATTTGGGCGTTCACACACGCGTCCTTTATAGTGTAAATCATCGAGTTCTTTCCATTCGTAACAGAATCGCCACGTGTTCTTTTTCGATATGGTGGTGCCAAGCTGGTTGACGTTACGATGGATCCGAATTCAGTGAACTATGATTGGGAGCGTAGAAATGATTCTCTACTCTGCAGTGTTGTCTATATAGCGCTGAACCCATAAATCAAATGTTTGACCTGAATTGATGGAAAATTGGGACCCACGCATCTGAGGAATTTATTAAGTGAAGGCATAAGCATGCTAGGTGGACGGAAGACACACTTGGGGCAGGTTGGGAGATGTGGGGTCTAACCGCTAGGTAAATCTTGACTTATTTTAAAGTGATGTAATTGAATTTTTGTGGCAGGAAGGAGACACTGCATAATCTTGATTCTTGAATACGAGCAGCAACAACTTTTTCAGTCCTAGATTTTTGCCACGTTTAAAGGATGTCATGACTGAGGCAAGTTTGGGAGGATGATCCATCGGCTGTGATGTGCCACATCATCATGCACCGCATTTGGAATGGAGGGTGATGCACGAAATGATAATAAGACCCCACTCAAAGGAATGTAAAGTGGTGATGGAGCCTCTCAACGTGTCAAATTCTGTAAGAAGTTTCCGATGTGATGGATGTTTCAGATCGAACGGCACCCCGGGTGAATTGATTTTAGCAAGTGTTGAGGCTCCTTGTGAAACGTGTCTCGCATCCTACGGTATAAGTTGATTCGTTTGTCTGGCCTCCACATTTCTCGGATAGGCCGGATGCGGCAAAGGCTTTTGGTGTTGAGAAATCAACGTGCCTCAGTGAGTTATATTATTGCACTGAAAATCATAATAATTGTTTGTGCGCTTGTGCCAATTTTTATTTAGTTATTTATTCTAAATTCAAAAGTTTTAATTCTATTACATTATAAAAAAACTAATTAAATTTCTTTCTTACTTACCACTTTTCACGTTTGTAAGATTTTTATTAACTTAACAATTATAAGTCAGTTAAATAACTAATCAATTCCAACTTTAGGTGCAGTTTAATCTTGCTGCTACTTTTATAATTATTACTTTTAATATTTTATTTTGATTACTATTTTAATAAAAATGAGAATAATTTTTTACTTTTATTTTTATTATACCACTAAATGTCAACATTAAATTATTATTTAATTTATTTTTATATATCAAATTATAGTTTTGATTAATTATAATATTGAAACTAAAAGGCATGGATTTTAATATTATACAAAAATTTTATATGGTAAAAACACAAATTATAATAACATATTCTAATTAAATAATTAAAGATATATATCATATTAAAATGGTTTAAAACTATAACAATAACATCACGAAATATCAATCAATTGGAATTTCCATTAACATGATCATTTGACATTTCACAAACAATTTTATCTTATCTTGGAGACATACTTAAAAGTTGTCTTTCAGCGATACTATACTCCATTTAAAAAACTTCATTTTCATTACATTTTTCACGGTAAGCTCTTCATTAGTAGTATAATTGTCAAATAACTTATTATTTTGTCCAACCATTTTAATAAAATTGTATGTTACAAAATAAGTAATAATAATGTAATTTTTTTTATATCATAATTAGGCATGTTTGAATGTATAGGTAATTTTACTTTTAGACCCCATAATAGCTTCTAAAGACTTTTCTCAATAAAGAATGGATGTTTTAAATAACTCTCGTATGTCTTGAGCTGTTCCTATTTATTTATAATCTTGTAAACAATACCTCTCACCTTGATAGGACAAAAAAAATTCAAACATTTTATTGTAGTTTGAGTCAACTAAATAAAAATTATCTAAATATAAAAGGAATACAATATTAATAAAAGGTTAATAAAAATTAATTGTAATTAATGTATTTATTAAAAATAGTTTAATATATGATAGAGACATATGAAATTGATTAATCGAACTTGTTATTATTTTTTTAAAAACTTAAGAATCATCTGTTTTACACATCTAAACATTCTAATCGTGATCGAATCACAAACGCAACATAAAATAAAATTTTACGAATTCTAATCAAATGTCGATAATTATATAATTTGAATAAAAACACGAATTGTAAAGTATGAATCATACCTTATTCATGTGGTTGAAATCTTTGGACAAATTCTTCACCGTGTCAACCACGAGTTGTTCAATCGTCTAGGATCTAACGGTATCTAGAAAAGCAATTTCTCAACATTTTGAGAGGAAGAACAAGAAGTGTAAGCCTCTTTGTTTGTTCTTCCTATTAATAAAAAAATCCTTAGGAATTATAATTATATTAAAATAAATTTTTTAATTATAATTAAAATCACATTCTAATTAGAATTAATTTAATTTTAATAAAAGTCAAATATCTCATATGTGATCCCTAAAGTTTCTCAAATTTTACAAATAAGCCCAAATTAACTAAAATTAATTTTTCCTTCTCAAACTATTCTTTAATGTGTAACCTATTAGGTTCCTAATATATTGACAAAGATTATGAATTCTAATTCTAATTCATAATTAGAACAAGATAAAATAAAAATTCTTTTAATTTATCTTTAATTCTCCGATTAAACATTTTATAGTCATAAATTAAGATTGACATCTAGCAATATGTCATGACCTACCAAATACTAGGAATGTCAAAGTGATTTAACTTAACCTATCTATGCATAATTATGATATATAATTTAATCCTTTTGTCATCCAATATTTCAGTTGGACAGAGTATGGATATAATGTCTACTCTTTTGTATCAAATTATGTTCATTCTTGCTAATTAGTATTTGATTTATAATTGATATTTGAACATTTCTTTTCAAATGTCAAGTCACTCTAGCCAAAGAATTCCATAAATCACTACTAATCAAGAATAGTAGAACATTCTCTATAATTACTTTAGAGTGACGAATCCTTTATTGACTTATTCAACTATCTCTATATAGTTTATATTGCATCTAAGTACTACCAATT
>JANPWT010000246.1:12572314-12602098 GCA_024678245.1 Erythroxylum densum | reverse complement strand
TTAGTTTTGAACGGTGATAGCCAAAGCTCATTTTCAAGGGGATTTTATCACTTGTTTTAATCTTTTCATTTTCTTTTCCAAAAACCAAAAAATACTTTTCATAATGCATTTTAGTGTAGTTAATGTTTTAAAAAAAACAAAACCCCCCTTTCCATACTAACTTCGCTTGTACTTTATGACATAAAGGCTAGCTTAGGTCCATTTCATTAGGTTCCGATTAAGTGAGACGACCGGAGGCTGCAACCTATACTGCAATCTTGGAATTTATTATTTTTGATCGGTTTCCAAGGATCGATCTTAAGGTCGAATCGATAGAGCCGCGATCAGCTGGAAATATAGAAGTGTTAATTGTTTGAGAATTGATGGTATTTATTTTTGTATGTGCGAGATTTTTACAGAAAATGATTGATTTTGAAGAATTAAATGTATTGAGGGATAAATTCTGGTTATGGGATGGATGATTTTTCCAATTGAAAAAGTGTACTACTTGAAATAGAGATGAATAAAATGAAAAAAAAGAAAAAAAATTTACACCGATTCGGATTGGTTTAGACCGAGTGTGTCTTGAGATTCCAACGCTAGTTTTCCTAAGTATGCTTACTTGGATGTCGAAAATTTGTTTCCATTCGATGGAACCGTTTGTTTGCTTTGATTCCGAGCCAATTCGATTCGCTTTGGATTCTTTTGCTTTTTGATCCGACTTTCGCCTACGTTTGTTTTTGCTTTGGCCCATTTTTGTTTGTGTTCCGTTCTTTCGGATTTGATTTCTTCGGTTTTTGTTTCGCTTTCAATTTCTTTCGCTTTCGCCAAGTATAACTTTGCTCATGTTTAGTACATGTTTTCGATTTATGATTCCGAGGTTGGGTTCCGAAAAAGGGATCCAACATGACACTTTCCAATTTATTTCGGTGTTGTGACCGAGCGCATGAACTGTCCCAATATGGGCACATTAATCGTTGAGCCTGAGGCTCTAAATCACTGTGGGGCTCGAGGCCCGAATACAATCGTTGAGCTTTTAGCTCTCGGTGGCTGCTCCGGTCACAACTGTCATTATCTGATCATGCATTTATGAATGAAATGCATATGTCACAATTATTCACGTATGCATATGTCACAATTAACCACATTAAAAATACGATCATAATAAATCATATTAAAACACGTAGGTCCCAAATTCACATATAAGTCGCACTTCTATGTCATAGCTCCCCAGTACATCGGACCTTCTGTCCGGAATCCACAATCAGAAACAATTTTCAAACCCACCATTATTCTCCACAGTATTCTAAGCAAATAATAATTGAGAGAACCGTCTAGGTCACTCACCAGTAGCTTTCGAAGCTAATGCTTAGAAGTCTCGGCAACGTCTGTGGGTTAACGTTCCACATGCACCTCTATAATAATTAGAATACACAAATATTATACATTGTCCAATCAGAAATATTTAATAATGCACATGGAGCAAATACAATGTGTACAATGCATGTTCGTGACATTCCTGGCATTATTCCATAATTTTCTGTCACAAAATTTTCCTCTAAATTTTAGAAATCCAAAGACACCAAAATCACTCAATTCGGACCTCTATAGGTCCAAATATAAATAAAACACGGATCAGAAAAATAATTATCCGGTCCCCTCACTTTGACCTAATCAATCTACGTCAATTTCACCTCTAAAAATTTCCAATTTTGCATAGAAATGAAATTAAATATTTCACGAATTCGATGCCTCGAGAATCAGGTCAATCGGATGTCGGATGAAAAAGTTATTCACAAAAGAAGGAAATTGGGACAAAAATAACTAACAAAATTAATAACATAATAATTAATAAAAAAGAAAAAGAGGAAACTGGGCTGAGTGCCAGTACGAGGTCGCGAGGGCAAGGACGCCCTCAATGCCCTCGCCCTCGCGAGGAGCGAACTTCCGCCAATTTTCAATTTTTTTTTCCAAATTTTCACTTAATTTCCTTCTCTCATTTCACAAACCCTATCTTTTTACACACGTGTCCAAAAATCACAAATGAGGTCTCATTGGAAAAATTACAGAAAACCCTACAAGTTTCATGAAGGGCTTGAAAATCAATTTCACCTTTAAGGGTGTCAAAAATGCAATCAAAGTTACTGCCTTCACATTAACATTCAAAACAGTACAACATTTTTCTAAAAATCAGATCTTTACATTCCCTTTGCCAAAAATTCCAAACTTTATATAAAAAGAAAGATCAAAAATATTCTACAACTTTCATGAATAACTTCTAAGCAAATTCAACCTCTAAACAAATCAAATGCTCAATCAAAGTTTCTACCTATATAAGTCATCCTCAACAGAAACACAATCTTCCACAAATCATAACTTCTTATCCCATTATCGAAAAAATCCATGCTTTATATCACTGAAAAGATAAAAAAACATGCTACAATTCTCATGAAGGACTTAGAAGCAAATTCCATCTCTAACTAGGTCAAATTCTCCCATTATTGTGGCTGCCCTGTTAAAGAGTGTTAAATCAACATATTACCTAAACCATATCCAAGCTTTAAAAATTCATAACCTAAAATCCCTACATCCAAAAATAGCATATTATACCTCATCACAAAGCTAAGACATTCCTCTATAACTTTCCATAAGATCACTTGAGTGAATTTAAACAATAACAGTCCTGAAGTGGCTTCAGAACATAGTAATCACAAAACCTATACACTTAAGGACATTTACACACAAAACACATTAATACATGAATTATCATCTGAAAGTTAACAAGTCATAACTTCCAACCTAAAATTCGAAAAATGTCATACTTAGTAGCGATAGAAAGCTAACAAGAAAACATTCAACCTTCATGAAGACCAATTTCTCAAAATCTGCCTACTTTAGCCTAGAAAAATTCCCCAAAGTTTCCGATCACAAATCTTCAATGTTAAAATCATGACTATTTACCCTGCACATATTACCTACTTT
This sequence comes from Erythroxylum densum, assembly GCA_024678245.1. Classification (NCBI taxonomy): domain Eukaryota; kingdom Viridiplantae; phylum Streptophyta; class Magnoliopsida; order Malpighiales; family Erythroxylaceae; genus Erythroxylum; species Erythroxylum densum. The sequence continues at coordinate 12,599,137 of JANPWT010000246.1, read as the reverse complement.
CAAGACAAAATTCAGAACCCTACAAACCACAATTGGACAGAATTTTCTTTATAAGAATTCTAGCCAAACTTCTCAAGTTTAATTCAAGCTAAACCTCATCTCAATAGCCTAACCATATCAAAAGTTATGACCCAAACATTGAAACATACTCACATTCCATTTTCCAGCTTTTACACCTAACTCTACTCCTATCATTCCAATACCATTTCTACACCAATAAGCATCCAATTTAGTCAAGAAATCAGCCAAAATTTCATCAAGACCTTCACTTGAACAAGTAGCCACAAAATGGCAGCACACACACACAACTTTCTTTCTTTAATAAACACTCATCTAACATCATCAAACTTAATCCAAAACACTTAATTCACATACTACACATGCTATATCATTCATCTTCAATCAATCTTAAATCAACCAAGAAAATAACCTACCCATATACCCCAAACACAAGTTCATGTAATTAATGCACAATACATCACAATAAATGCATCTAACTACCAATTTAAGGACATAAAACATAGGCCTTACCTATTTAGCTTCAAAGCTTCAACTATCCAAACTTTTTCCCAATTCTCTACCTTCCACTCACACCACTCACAGACACGATAACCATCATTTTAAGGGAGGTAGAAAGCTTAGGCTTGGATTTGTGTACAAGTGAATAGAAAGCAATTAAGCTAGAAGAGTTTTTGTGAACAACTAACAAGTGGAGAAGACCAACGAAGAAGAGGAAGGAAGATACAGATGAGAAGGAAGAAAAAGACTCTAAAATCACCTTTCACAAGAGAAGTGTCGTGAGTGGCTTGCAAAAAGTTAGGTTATTAGATAGCAATTAAGTCTAAGACATAAGTAGGCAAGTGACAAGTGTCACTTGCCACATGTCTTGTTTTTAGGTACTCATTTATTTCCTTTCTAATTCAAATTCAATTTCTACTCCAATTTCTCTCCACAATTCTAATGGCTCAAATTAATAAATCCTATCATCATGTATCTAATTTTTCAGTACCATTAGACAGTCATTTCCAGTACCGGAAACTAATTAGTCCGTCACTTGGCAATTTTTCTGGTCCGAAAAAGTACCCTGAAAATTTCTAGAAAAATTTCTAACATTCTAAACACACAGAAACCTACTCCAATTAAATTTTCATACACAAAAATCACATTTTTCACACTAATCACATTTATAGACACATATGTCGAGAAATGTCATGAATGCATGTACAGTCATGTGCTTATACCAAAATTACTATTCATGTGTATATATGAAGGCATGAACATAGCAAAACACTTTTAAGCACTCCTAACCGATTCTAAATTACTATTTTACCCTTCCCATCGGTGATGGGATGTTACAATCTTTCTAAGGGAAAGAAAGGAGCCTGGAGAGGCTAAGGAAGCAGATAAAGAATACTTTGTGAGAAAGACCTAACAAGGCTCTGCAAGTGTAGAAATAATACTTGTAACATTGAAAAGTATAGTGAAATCTCATACAAACTTTGAGGACTGAACATAGCCAAGATTAAGGGTGAACCAGTATAAATCGCGGCGTCATATTCTCTAATTCTTATCTCTTTAATTTTCTTGTTGTTAGAAGAATAGATAATAATTTTCGCGATTGTATTATTCATCAAATTAAGTGAATTTGATATTTGTATATACAGATAATAGACATTGTGGAAGGGGAACTAAAGCTATAACCTACAGGTACGATTTACTCGAATAGATAATCATTTGTTGGCACATTCATACATAAGATAAAATCTATTATAGTTTGTTTACATGTTCAGTAATTGTTTATATTGATAGAACTTAATTTAGATCAGAATTAGGATTAAGAGGCAAAAGAGTCTTTGTAGCTGTGCTGTAGATTAAACGGAGAAGTGCTTCCCGTCGTCTGTCTTTTATGCCTGAATTCATTTTCTTATCCTTACACTACCAATCAAACCAATCTAAATGTATATATATATGCTATCAATGTCATGGAGGGTAGGCAGTAGGGACACGTGCAATCTCTGTCATCTGATTTATTCTGTTGAGGTTCCGCAGCCCAAGTGTCCGACAAATTTTAGATGTTCATAAATATTCTTCTGAATATAATATTAATTCTAAAATTAAAATCACCTATTTTGCATTGTTTTATAAATATTGTAATTTGTGTGTGGGACTGGGGAAATTTAATCACCTCTTGCTCTTAGATTCTGCACATTTGAGGCACAGTTATGGAGAACAAAAACGATGTGGAGGATGTGACCAACAAAGTCTCTGTTCTGAATTGCATCGATCTCTCTAACCCAGACATTCACCAATCCGTTTCTCTGCTTAAGCAGGTTTCCTTTTTCTATTCTTATTTACGTAATTTATTTTGATTTTAAGGTGGGATTGATTGCTTCAAATTTAATGCCGGATTGTTCAGGCATGCTTGGATTGCGGCTTCTTTTACGTGGTAAATCATGGGATAAGCCAGGAGTTCATGGACGACGTTTTCGCGGGAAGCAGGAAGTTCTTCGAGTTGCCACCAACGGAGAAAATGAAGGTTTTAAGGAACGAGAAGCATCGGGGATATACCCCTGTCTTAGACGAGCTGCTTGATCCCGATAATCAAGTCCATGGTTCAAGTTCATCCCTTTTCCTCTTCTTTTTCTGTTAAAATGTCTGCTTTTTCTTAGATAGTGATTATTTGCTGTATATGGTTAGTAGGAGATTACAAGGAGGGATATTATATTGGAGTTGAAGTTCCTGAAGCTGATGCTGATGCTGACAAGCCTTTTTACGGACCCAATGTTTGGCCTTCAGCTGGTATACGCACGTTCTTACAGCATACTTCACTTTTTTGTTCGTTAGTTCTGTAGTTTTTACTTTGGGTTGACGCTGTTTTCTAGATGTTTTACCTGGTTGGAGGGAAACTATGGAACAGATCCATCAAAAAGCACTGTAAGCTTTCTGATATCTTCCTGCTTACTTCTTTACTCTTGGAGTTTTGTGATGCTTTGAAATTCTTGCTAATTTTGTATTATTGCATGCTATGTGCGCTATTATTTCGTAACCTCAGATTCTCTTTTGGTTGTTTTCTACATGCAGAGAAGTAGCAAGAGCAGTTGCTAGGATCATAGCACTTGCACTTGACCTCGAAGCTGATTTCTTTGATAAGCCAGCTATGCTTGGCCACCCAATAGCAGTTATGCGGTTGCTTCACTATGGAGGTTGTATTTTCAACTATAGGTTGTAGAACGTCCTAACAAATTTCGGGCTATTGTCTAACCAAAAATTTTTGTGGGGAGAGGGCTTTTAGGTCAGATTTCTGATCCTTCAAAGGGAATATATGGAGCTGGAGCACATTCTGACTATGGCTTGATCACTCTCTTAGCCACGGATGATGTCTTTGGCCTCCAAGTATGTAATTGGCTTGTTTAGTTCCTTTTTCTTTTCATTATTTTCCTCCGGTAGCTTCATTACTTGTGCAATTGTTATGATGTTCCTGCAGATCTGCAAGGATAAGGATGCCCAACCTCAAGTATGGGAGTATATTCAACCTGTGAAAGGGTGAGCCTGTATAGGACTCTAGTGCATTGAAATACTCTTGGTTTAGAAATTGACTTATCCTCCTAGCTCTAGATTTGCATGTGCAAGTGATGCATTATATTCCATGATTACTAAAAGTGCAAAATTCATCCATCAGCATTACTTATGCGGGCCTGATAAATTATATATCTTCCCCATTGTCAGGTTAGTGACTGCAGATATCTAGGCCATCTTTTCAGGATTTAGAATAATCAAACCTAACTAGTCAGTTGGAACATAAATTCTTGTTTTTCAGTTAGCTCTGATATCATCATCTATCCTTATTTCCCTTGTAATAGAGGAAACAAAAAGATTGATTTCGTGAGCATGAAAATTAAGGAACACTTTTTTTTTCCAAGAAAATTAAGGAACACTTTTAGTTTATCCAGTATTAGTATATTCTTTTATTTTTAGCAGCTGATAAGACTGTCTAATATAAATCATACACTGTTTCATTGTAATATCATATATGTAGAGACAATTGTTGAACATATGTAGTTTAGAGGACATTTATTATTTGAGTGATTATAATATAGCTGTCTCTCCGGCTTATGTTAAGCAGAGCATTCGTAGTTAATCTTGGTGACATGCTGGAGCGCTGGAGCAACTGTATATTCAAGTAACTTCCATTCTACTTAATCTGAAATTAAATACAGTTTTTTATTCAATCTGGGTATTTTATTGTTGGATTGAAAGAGACCTTCAACGGTCAGCCAATGAAATTCAGTTTGATTTATGACTGTAGTGCTTCTTTGACAGTCCTCTTGCTGATTTGCTTTAATTTTCATTTGAGTGGTGATATACGGTTGTTTGATAATTTGATATGTGATATAATCATCCTCACTCAGCATGAACCTCAAAGTTCGTTCTGTTTTATCAAACAGGTCAACACTGCACAGAGTTTTGGGGAATGGTCAAGATCGATACTCTGTAGGTCATCTATTTTGTTTTCCTTCTCCTTTCAGGCTTAGAGTTCTTTGATAAATTCTTTGGATTTGCAGTTCTATGTGGATATTCATAATATTTCCATAGCAGTAATCTTTTTTCATACCTGATGCCTCAAACTCATTTGCTTAGCATGCTTAAGAATATCGCTTAACCATATTTAATTTTTACTTGCATTTTTCTGATTGCAGATCGCATATTTTGTGGAACCCAGCCATGATTGTCTTGTTGAATGCTTGCCAACTTGCAAATCAGAGAAGAATCCTCCCAAGTAAGTAGAAGGAACTGCCATGGAACTAGTACTGAAAATTCACATGCAATCATGAGTTCTGGACTGTAGGCAACCTGTTTATCAATTTATGAGCTGAGAAGTAACAAAATTACAGTCTTTAGAAGATTCATCTGTTGGTGTAATATTCGTGTATGTGTGTGTGTGTGTGTGTGTATTAATTGATAGGTAGGTCAAGGATACTATTTAAGTGGGTTTATCAGCTGTGGTCAAAATGCTAAAATAAGGCTCTGTGATCATATTATTGCATGCTTGTTGGTCTGATCATATCGCACTCAGATTGCAGGAGATAATTCGTATGTCATGATAAATCCACATGTTGTGTTGACCAGAATTATGGAAGACTAAATTCATTTATATGCAACTTCTGTTGCACTTACTCTTGAATTGTTGGCCTTTATTTGTTTACACAGGTTCCCACCAATCAAGTGTAGCACTTACTTGAGCCAGCGGTATAAGGATACTCATGCTGACCTTAGTGTGTACAAAAGAAGTCCAACTTGAGGTTCTAAAGAAAGTAACGTATTGACTGAGACCTGCCTGATTTGATCGCCACAAACACTTGCGTGAGGAAGATGAACACAATAAAGGTGGGTGTTCTTGTGCATGCACTCACGGCATCTCTTCTCAATAGATCTCATTAATTCTCAGTTTAGGGATAGGCAGTTCTACAGTCCTTCAACCCAAAACTTTTACTCATCTGATTCGTCAATAAAGATGCAAATTTGCAGTCTATAAAATGTAGACAGTTTTGATTATTGCTGGAAAAAAAAAAGTACTATGAGAGCTGCATCAAATAAAAGCTGCATGGTATAGGCCAATAAATAAATAATTGGGTTTGGAATAAAGGGGCAAGTACTTTGAACTTCAAATGTACAAAACTTCTGATAGTCTATTGAAATCTGATTTATAAAAAAGGATCTCTGTAGGTCATCTTATTGTTGTTATCGTCGAATCACAATATAGTTTATTTCTCAATCGCACATCTTTTGGTTCATTGGAATCTGAATACTATCTCTTTAGCGTTTAAGCTAAGCCTTATCCGGCATTAACGTATTAAATGTTAATAATGTCATTTACTACAACAAGAGGGTAACAGGTGGCCTTCTCATTAATCTGTGCTTATTCATAAATTGAATGAATGGATATTCATAAAATACACAGAATAACGAAACAAATGATCTCAACCTCAACAAGAGTCGTTACCTCCCACTCTCAATCGCAGCTTCTGATTTGTTACAGTATTTGCATTCGTAATTTGTAAGTGATATTGGATGGTTTGTTTTGTCGCAACGTTGGGGCCGTGGATCGCTGCATATTGATCGCTTACACGATTTATGAATGACGATGTGACGAGAGAAAGAGAGTATCTTACAAGCGCAATGGGTACGTACTTTTATTTGTAGTAAAAACAAAGGACAACAATGTGTAAGAAAAACTCCCACAACATTTGATATAAAAGCATATGCGGTAAATAAGAAAACATTCAGCGATACATTCTGTAGACAGGACTGTACATGCAGCTTTCTGCATACTTGACAAGGTTCTCTGGACGAGGAAGGCGTGTGGCCAAGCCTACAAAATCATGGTTAACAGATTAGCAGCACACATAATTTGTTCCCCAACTTTCAGAAGTAGCTAGCTATATATATACATACCTAATTCGTATGCCTTAGCAGCTACATTAGCAGCAATTTCAGCTGAAATTTTTCTGATGTTGGTGAAAGGTGGGTAAATCAACCCCTTATCATAGTTCTCCTGCGTAACTTGTCTGGCCAGAGCTTCCGCTATTGAATATTATTACATAGGGAAAGCATACAATGTATAGTTAGTGCTCTTCCTCTTCCACTTCCAGAAAACCCCAAGAATTAAATCCATTCAATAGATTAACGATTAAGCTAAGTTTTGTGTATGAACCTAACTTAAAGAAAATCTTATCGAATGGTATCACTAATCCATCACGTAGAAATGGTTATAACTTTTGACCTAGTCTTTTAAGCTCCATCATATTGACATGGAGTAACCAATTTAACAGGTAGATAGGGAAACTAGTATCCTGCTGTGTCAAATCCTTTACAGTGATATGTGAACTTACAAGCTGCCAGAAGCATGCTATCATGGACGCGGATTGCTCCAGAGATGACCAAACCCAAGCCAAATCCAGGGAAAATGTATGCATTGTTGGCCTAAATTTAAGAGAAAAGCGGGCAAAGATCAGTCTATGATGGTTAAGTCAAATACAAACTGGAAAAGAAACACTTTATTCGTTATTACCTGGCCAGGAACAAAAATTTTGTCCCCATACTCAAAAGGATCAAAGGGACTTCCACTGGCGAAAATTGCTTTGCCCTTCAATTGAAAAGAAAGAAAGTACACAAGTTAAAAACTAACCCAATTGTCCAACAGACAAAACAAATCTCAGAGAGGGCATCCCTTGAATAGAATTGCTTCATCAAGAAAAATAATTAATTATGGCTAAAAGAAGTATCTCACTTTACCTTAGTCCAAGTGTAAGCTTCTTCAGCTGTACATTCAGATTGTGAAGTTGGGTTGGAGAGAGCCATGATTAAAGGTTTCTGCACAACATTAATGCAAAAACCGTTAGCTAAATGCTAGATGCTGTGAGCGCGAATACATGTATCAGAAAGTGATAGAGAAACAGGGAAGACCTCATTGAATGATGCCATAGCCTCGATTACTTCCTTTGTAAATGTCCTTCCCACTCCAGACGATCCAATCAAGACCGTTGGTTTAATTGCCTGAGCAGGTGAATAAATGCTATGAGGAACAAAAGAAACTTGAACAAGCAATTGAAAGTTAGGCAAACGTTCTTCCCACCTTGACAGCACTTAAGAGATCACCAACAGGTTCGTGTTCATGAGCCCAGGGCTTCTTGAAGTGTTGAAGTGATTCCTTGCGAGAGTGTACGATCAAACCCTACCAAAAAGATCATGAGTCATTTGCAAATGAAGAAAGAACTGCTGAGTAAGTTTTAAATTCAAATATTACCTTTGAATCCACTAACCAGATCTTCTTGCGGGTCTCCTCCAAAGGAGCTTTTACCTAAAATGGATCATCGGCTTAAAACAGTTCGGTAAACCCATCGATGGGAAATCCGTGGAATTTAGTCTAGAAGTTAAGAACTATCATACATGAACAATTTGATATACCTGTTTTGACATTTCAAGAGCAATAAGCTCTGCTATGCCAGTTCCAGCCTGTAAAATGAAGTATAATCAATGAGTGCTAGAAGCAACAGGATACACATTCAAATGGTAAAAGAAGCTTTAAAAAATTATTATTAAGCTAAAGGAAAAATCGTTGAAGCATATTTTCGGTGAAAATGAAATGCTTCATTACACGTGATCTCTTCAAAATGACTTCCTTATCAGGTGGGAAATGGACAACAACTATGAGATGGAAATGAATAAAATCTTACTTCCCCTGCTCCAAGGAACAAGAAAGTATGATCAGCCAGCGAACCTCCAAGTAACTTCAGGGCTGCAACAACACCTGCAAGAACGACAGAAGCTGTACCCTGGAACAAATGATATACAGTATTGTCAAAAAAATACTGTAAAAAAAAAGGACTTTAAAGTTCCGCAACATGGGCTTGGCTATTCCATACCTGTATATCATCATTAAAGACAAGATGCGTAGTTCGGTACTTTGAAAGAAGCTCGAAAGCATTGTGGTTAGCAAAATCTTCAAACTGCAGAACTCAGTAAGAAAAGAAAAAGGCAACATCATATGAACTTCAGTTCCAAAAATTTTATGAAGTTAACAGCATAACTTTAACTCGTGTCAATGTACCTGTACAAGAACTTTTTCCCCATAATTCTGTTTCACAGCTGTCATGAACTCGTGTAAAAGTTCAGAGTACTCCTGCAGATTGTATTAAAAATCATGTAAATCTGAAGTAAAACACACCTTCTTAGTCAAGGTAAACGTTAAGATTATTAAACCTGGCCAGTTGCCCTCCTTTGCTTGAGTCCAATATAAAATTCGTCCTTCAGCAATTGCTCATTGTTTGTACCCACATCAATGGTGATTGGCAAACACTAGAATGACCAGTGAGAAAACTTTAGCTAGTGGATAAGGATAGCAAAGCATCACAACGAAGGACTTCAAAGTTATAAATACAGACGGAGCAATTGAACACTTCAAGAAAATTAAAGTGAAAAAGAAAAGAATCTTTAATATTCTGAAAATGCTTACTGCTGAGGGACGAACTCCTCCAAGTGCTGTGTAAAGGGACAATTTCCCAACAGGTATTCCCATCCCCTGTAACATTTACAACGTCATCATGTATAAGCTGGCATATGCATATTAATTATATTTCATTGCTGAACTTGTACAATACATTTTACCTATTAGGGAAGGTTTCTGTTTTGCACACAATGCATTTCAATGCAATATGCTCATATCCTCCAACTATCTACAATTAACATTCACATTTACCTGACATCCGAGATCTCCTAGTCCCAAGATTCGCTCACCATCAGTGACAACGATAACCTGGATATTTCTTTCTGGCCAGTTTCTCAACACATCGAGTATTTTCCCCCTATGCAACCAATCATTTCCAGAGGCAATACATCAATACAACTAACTAACTGATAAATATACTATATGCATATTCCCAATAAGCAATCACATCCGTACTTTTCCTTTAGGCTAATGTATAGACCTTGAGGACGCCTAAAGATGCTACCATATTTCTGGCAAGCTTCACCAACTGTTGGAGTGTAAACAACTGGAAGCAATTCCTCAACATTGTCTATAAGAAGTTTGTAGAAGAGCCTCTCATTCCTCTCCTGTTAAACCAAAATTACAAAAAGGAGAAAAATCAGCACATAAGGGCAATAATCATCAACCACTTTTAATGGACTCCAATTTCAAGAGTTTAAGTCAGTTTAAAGGCGTCCTGCATCCGTGACGAGCGCTAAACAAACGAGCCAACCACATACAACAAAGACTCAAGTGTAAAAGAAAGCTTGAAACCATGTCGTAAACAACGTACCTGAAGTTCCATCATGGCCATATACTTTTGAAGGGGAACTTGATATTGTCGGATACTGTTCATCAACTTCTTTTCCTGGAGCTGTTGAGTAATACATGCTGGAGGCAGAAGGCCACGTAGGTAGTGGGCATCCCTCTCTTTTTCGGTGAAAGCAAGCCCTTTGTTGTGGTGTGGATCCCTCAACATAGAGTATCCGCTGCAATCCCATGAAAACGCAAATAAATCAGTGATTCTCTTTTATATTTGGGTGCGTTAAGATCATTTTACTCTAATAGTGTAGTACCGTGCTAGCGAGGATAAGGTAGAATCCGAATCTTTAAGATGAAACAAGGCTAAACATACTCATTTGCACTTTAGCTTTAACCAATCTGACGCATTTTTTTACTAAATCAAACGTGATAACCACATCACTTTGTCAGAGTCCTTGATGGTTTACTCTCTAAATATAACTTGCCAACAAAAACGAAATGTCAACTGATACCCGCCAAGAACCCAAGCAATCAAGAATAGTAACAAAAACGACTTGTCGCAAGCGAAAAATGGTATCATAAGAATTAATTAAGAAAAATAACTAGATTATCCTGGAATCTAGGAGCCAAGCTGTAACGTAACACTTGGCAACAGTTCTTGAGAATCGAACAGCAAGCACTTGGTGAAGCTACTGAGTGGTATCAAAATTCTTGAAGCAAAAAAAAAAGAAAACCAAAAGGATCGGTGACAAGATCAAGAGATCATGGATCAGTAACTATACATCTCAAGAAACAAAACTCCGATGGAGCAGAAAATACACTGTCATAAATAATTAGAGCCAAACAATAAATGGTTTGACCGACAAGGAGAGCGTGAAAATGAGTAAAGAAGTATAGGATGAGTAAAAGAAAAAGAAAGAGCAACCTCGCGACGGAGATCGTCCAGGGAGTGACAAGCTGGTCTTCGGTGGCGCTATCCTCACCGTAAACGTCCTCAACGCCACCGCCTACAGTGCATTTTGGGTCCATGTCCAGCACCGACGCTCCATCTCTCATGTCCTTCATCGTGCTCTCCATCTTCGCTAATTTCACTCACTTTGTTATCTTAAACAGCTTATCGTTGGAGATCAAGGCAATAGCAAAGTCTGCAATGGAAGGAAGCAGAGACTAGTAAACATGTACATATAACTATAACTGTGAGAAATGGTAGCAGTACCAGTTGCGTAATTTCTTGCAACTGAGGGGGTTCTTAGTTTGATCTACTTTATTGGTATAATTATTGGGACTTTTAAAATGGACTTTAAGATAAATATCCGATTGTCTTTTACATGATTAAACATTTGATTCATTACAAGACAAAGAAAAAGAAGAAGAAATGAGTAAAGTATAGATAAGATGGGAGCCATGCTCATGCCAGAGAAGACAGGGACAGGTATTTTTTATCGAAATACCACGTCGCCCCCGCCACTTCTTGACTTGACCTCAGCCAAAATTGATCTCGTAAAAGCTAACAGGAGTATCTTCTGCCAAAAGAAGTATCAAGTGTATGCTTCCTCGCACGTACGAATAGTTCAATTGGTCATTCGTAAGGTTCATTTGAGATAAAAATCAGAGCTCGAATCTTCACAATGAAAAGAGTAGGCCGTAGATTAGACCGTGATTTATTCCCTCACTATTCTGTCAAATCGAGATGTGAGGTGTCTGTGATAAGCGATCCACCTTTTGAGAAAAAGTGTATGCTTACTTCAATTAGCTTGACAGGAAAAAGAACGGCATTTACTGCCATTTGATTGATGGGTAAAGTAGCACAAACATGAGTCTCATTCTCACTCAAATCATGCACATCCCTTCTCTTTATTGTTTCCTCCTTTTCTTTCATTGAATTGAATACAGTCCAACAATTATATACAAGGATAAGCAGCCCCTGCGAATATTTGCATTATTTTACGTAACCAAAGGCTATTTTTTGTTTTAAAGAAAGACTTATGACATCTGTAAAGATTCCACAAAACACTTGCAAGACGGACTACATGAGTATCACGACGGGCTCCAATTAGTGTCATATATAACATGTGCTACTCTTAAAAAGATTCCCACGTTTCTATTTTTTATATTTTCTACGCAGAAAAAAAATGAGCCAGGGCACATGTATATCACACCAAAGCTCCATGCTATATAATTTATCACATTTCAAAAAAGTATATTAAATAGCTACATTGGCTATATTAAATAGCTACATTGGCTTCAACTTGTAACTCAATTCAGCTACCTAAAAAACAAAGGAAATACAAGTTTTTCAACATCTTCAAATAAACTAAGGTCTTGTTTGGCAATCAGCTGATTGCATATTACTTATTTGACCAACAGATTAGATTAGCTGTTTGTTAGAAATGTTTGATAAAATTAAATGTTTAGTATTGATTGTTTATGTGTAAAATGACTTATGAGGGCATGACTTAAAAAAAATTATAAAGGTATAAATATTATATATCTTAACATTTTGTTGATCATTCTTATAAGAATTTAGACTTTAGAGAAGTCATGTTCACATGTACTGTTTCATCATCCATAACAAATTTATACAACTCTTTCTATTTTCATTTTCTAGAAATTATTGTATATTAAAACTAACAAAAATTTGGCACGTATAATACTTAATTGCAACTTAATCAAGAATATAATTTAAATATCAAAATATTACCCAATTACGCAAATGGAAGAATTTAAGGTTGGCTGACATCACAAATAAGTGGACGAAAAAAAGTGAAAAGAATGTCCTTATTTAGGCAAGGGTTGAAGTATTTGATGCTCTTTTTTCTTCTTTAGCTGCTGCGGTAGCTGATACATAGTAAAATAAGGATACAGTTAGATTTTGATACATATAATTTTAGTTGTTGCATGAAAACGCTGATATATAGCAACGTTTTCATTTTCAACTGTTTATCGTCAACCAATTGATAAAAAAAAACTATTCTTCAGATAATGTTATTAGCTATTTAAAAAGTCAAATAGCTAAAATCAACCAATCAGCTAAAAAAATTAATTGATTGGTTAATAACCAAGGCCTAAATGTGCACCACCAGTCATGTTTCAACACTTCATCCCATTTTTTGGGAACAGTATATGACATTGTAATAGGAATATGGCAAATAACCAAAAGACTTACTTGCACATGTTTGTTGGTGAATGCTGTCAATGCATTTTCATTTCCATTTCCTTTTATAAAAAATAAAATATTTCTCCTAAAAAGGTCGGTGAGGTTTGTTATTGCCTTTGCCAAAAGTGTTGCTTATAGTTTGGGTTTAATCAGGGAAGAGAAGATATCACTTTCCCGCGCTTTTACGTGACAAACAGGATTTATGTACTCGGGCTCATTAGATTGTACTAGGCCGCTAGTAGAATGAACCTAAAAAAAGAGTCGTAAGCAACAGCAGTCCTCATTCTGTGACTGCAAGCAATAAACAGACCTTGTAAGTTGTAACCAAGATACTGCTCTAAATATGTCGCAACTCATATATTCTATATTGCAAATGCAGAAGCATTCAAATTTGGTAAATAAAAATGTGAATGTGTAAAAAACTCTCCAGTCAATCAGTTCAAATGATGTAACATGTAACACCTGTGTATTGGATTAGAAGGTAAATTGTTCACATATTTACAAGACCACGCCACGGCAAGCCAAACCAAGCCAAGGGGAGGCTAAGGAGCTCTTCCAGAATCAAATCCGTGCAGGCTCACAAATTAAAGAATAGTTATCATTTCTGGTGCAGTTAATCTGAACAACAATATGGCAGCTCAGCTCGATCATTTCAATGTCTAGAAGTATTATAATTATTCGCAACCAATAGAGAGATAAAGGTGATGCTTGCCCTCGTATTTTGGAGTTTGCTGCTTCATCTTAAGTGATTCGCCAGAGACTTGCAGCCCCTTAAGCACCTGTTGTAATTACATAGAGAGACGCTATATGGAAGAAATGTCTCATCCATTCGTTTCACATCATTTTGACAGATTAAAAAGCCATTTCTCCCCTAGAATATTAAGAAGAGTTGATGTCGCATCTTAGCATAGATGAAAACAACTAAACGGTAACAGGTCATGGTAATGTAGATGTAGCAAGGCCCATAGATTCTGCAACTTCTCTGGCAGCAAAATTGTCCGCTTGTTCCTACACATAGCAAAGACAAATTTTCAATAAAAGAATGAATATTATAGACCAAGATCCAAAATCATTCTTTGTACTAGCATTCTTGTGGCAGACTATTACAGTAGTAATGTGGAAAATTTGCATCTGAACACACTCAAACAGACAAAGTCACACGGAAGTAAATGTGGAAGCATGCATTCACGCACCTGAAGGCGATGCAACAAATACATCAAGAAAAGATGTACAAAAACCTGCAAATGATTTCTCATAATCAATATATCGTTAAAATGCATTTTCGATTCTTATACAAGACAATTCATTTTATGAACAAGAAGTCCATTTACCAGATAGAAAAGCAGGATAAGTCGAGCTGTTGGATAACGCCACAAAAATTTTGTGGCTCTGGCAGCCCCTGAATCCAATATTTTTGCTGCCTTTTGCAACTGCACAATCAGTGAGAGAAAGAATGTCAAAATAGATAAGATATCAAGTAGTGTTTAAAGTATGTACAGAGGATTACCTGTATGGTTGCTGCTTCCATATGACGATGGTGCAAGGGGAGAGGCCTGAAATTATTAGTTCATAAGAAAAGATAATGGACACCTAAACTAGGTTTTAACGTATAGGTAATGCTAAATATAAATACATTTAAAGCAGCTCATACATTGAAGTCTATATTCATTGAAGGGTGGGAGTTTCAAATTTTGATTATGATGCTCATTCAGTTGATCGGATTAAGACTATAACGGAAGAAACAGTATAATCTTCAGATGGATCAGTAATTGAGGACTGAAAGTGTGGAATAAGGCTGGACTAGAGATGGTGAACACATCTGCCAATACTACAACTGCAAATCACTTAACAAAACTCCTAGGTCCTTCAACTGTTTTGTTGTCATCACATTAATTTCTTCATGTAATTCATTCACATGCTTTTTACAGTTTCTGAAAATCACACCTACTGTGTAAACTCCCAAGAATATTCATCCCAGTTTATCTTTTAGCATATCCACAAACTCACACCACTAAATTGGTTTGGAAGTTTTCATCCTACATAAAATTGATATATAATACCTGCTGTTGCAGCAACATTGTAACGCGACTCACAAGACTGTGGCACCTTGGGTCCACTCTGTATTTAGTATAAAAGCCTGAAGTAAATAAAGTCCTCTCCCCCAAGAGCCCCAGATTTAAGGTCTAGCCCCACTGTTATATATATCATTCTCTTTCATACCCAAAAGCATTTGCAACAACGTGAAAAAGCCGAGGTCCAGTGGGAAAAAATCTGATACCGCATCTTTGGATGGGTTTACCATAAATAAAATATTTAACTTAAGCCGTGCTCCGCAATCATATGGCATCACAAAGAGCCAAGCTTATATGTATAAACAATGAAACACACCTAAAAGCTGCATTATCCGGTAAAGAAATATTTTGTTTATTATCCAATAAAGAAATATTTAAAGTAAAAGCTCCTTCACTCAACATCTATTATCCAATAAAGAAATCACGACTCTGTAAGTATGAAATCTAGTTATATCAATACAACAACCAGGTGGCATCTTATTTCCAGTTAATTTTATTCCTTGCCCTTCAGTTCATAAAATGACGATTGGTCTACCAGGACAAGTTAAATTAATATTTCAAATTTCAATGCCCAAACTAAAGTATGAATGTGCTCAACGAAACACAAAATGAGACGAACCAAAAGGAGTGTCTGTTATATTATAAACAAAGGACTTACTCCAGCGCATTCATTTCAGTATCTTCTTCCCAAGTTGAAGATGGACGACGCAAAACTCTACTCCTTTCTGCTTCAACCTATTTCATAGAAATAACACATTGACCAAGGTAGAGTATCTGAATCTGAATATATAACAGAATGAGATCAACATGGATTGGTTATACTATTAAATAGCACCATAAGCTCTAATTAAAGACCTGTGTTTCTTGAATACGCTTTAGTTCTTTTTCCAACTGGAACTCTGCTGCAGCTTTTTCACTAGCCATGGTTTCTAACTGAGTTTGTTTGTAGTACTGCACCATTAGGTAATATTCAGACACAGGAACCACCAAGAATCATGTTTCCAAAACTGCAAGAGAGCTTTATTTAGATTACCAATAGATCAGTTAGCTCTCGGTAGCGTTTTTCTAGTTCCATGTGTTCCTGTGAAAGGTCCATGGTAAAATTCCAACATCAGGAGCTTTCAAAAAATATAATAAAAAAGGATAACACGATTGAGAGAAAAGATGAGCTCAAGTAGCAGTTACATCAGAGATATTCTATACTGCCCACAAGAGAATATAATGTTACATAAATTAGCAATTAGTGCAAGCAAAGAAAGGTGACGATGAGCTTATGACTGATAGTTGATACAATAGATAAAGCATGGGAATGTATCTGCAACTAACTAATAACTTTTTTCTTGAGGTCAAATATAAATAATGAATACTAGTTAACATGTTAAATAATCCACATCTTTAAGGCTGGTTAATTTATAATCATATTACCTGCCGTGAATAGTGCTCAGCATCCCTCTTCATAGCAGCCATTTCAACTCTCATCTTTTGTAATTCAGCCTGCATCAGACAAAGAGAGAACTCAATATAAAAAAGACAAAACTAGCCACCCATTCGCAATGCTAAATCTTGTGAACATTATTAAAGATGCTCCTCATCAGCACCTCCAAACATCAGTATACAATAATTACAGAATTTGGAATTGAAAATAAGAATACAAAAAATAAAAAAATAAAAGCAAGGAATCTTGCCTCCACAAAAGAAAGCTTGTTTTCAGCATCTCTCTGACCTTGGCGGGCACGTTCCACTTCTTCCTGCCATGCCTGTATCTGAAGAACTAAGAAGTCATAACTATGGTAAAAATGCAGTAGATAATGATGCAGTAGGACCATTATCACTGTTTCACTCTTAAGAGGACAGAGGCACAATTGTCACTTGAAGTATAAGAAAATAATTGACATGGATGATTGTAGCCCAAACCTTCTATGGATTTTTTATTTTGAATTTCCTAATTCTTATTTTATTCTATAACTATTTTTTAAATATAATTATTAGTTTTTTTTTTGTTTTTTTTTCCCTTTAAAGAGTTCTCAAAACCCTTTTTTTTCCTATAAGTCTATCAGAAACAGCCCTCTTTATTAATTACAAGTAAGGCTGTATAGTACTGGACTTTCCCAGACTCCACGTCTCGGCGGGATTTCTACTAAGATGTTGTTGTCGTTGATTGTAACACAACCCTTAATAATAGTGGGAGTTACAAAGCCAATGATCAGCTGCCATTTCTAAACAATGGCTATACTGTTTCCAAGTCCAAATTAGAGTAAAACTAAAAACAAAATCAAATTTCTGTTTTGACCAAAAAAAGGAACAACTAAAAGTGGCTTATATAACATAACTGGAAAAAATTGTCATCTGCATAATATACAGTTCTCTAAGGCAACAAGACAAGCACATGAATTTGCTATGAAATTCTGGCCTAACACTATTTTATTCATAGTAACAAGAACATAATGCAATAGCTATCACAGCAAACCCTTTGTAGAAGTATTCAGAAAAGTTTTAACCATCATTATTGAGTAGATGTGAATCCACATTCTATCCATCCCAAAACATGGAAAATTAACTAACAATGAAGGGCCGCAAATGATGATGCCTTTTTCGAGACCTTACAGGAAAGTTCAAAACCTATTAAATGGGTGGAAAACTTATTAAAATTGGTATGTTGAAGTCAATATTATAAATCCTGTCCATAAAAAGATATTATGAATAATGAGAATAAATTAGTATTAAATTCTTATGAAATTATGAACACCCCTCAAACTGTTGTTCAATTTCAAGCAGACCCTAATCTTTAAATTCAACATTAGATGTATGATCTTTAATGTAATTGCAATATTGCCTTTTTGTCTGATAGATAAAGACAATTGCACAACATTCTGATGCATCTACAAACAATTCAATACATTTACAACCTAAACTAGTATTGGGTTCTAGATCCACCCGTAGATCTATCAGAAGATAACATCTGACCTCTTCAATAAAGCAACAATAAATTGAGAAAGTACAATATACCTATAAACTACATCATTCTACATTCAACGGTTGCATATTGTAATGCAAGTTAAAATGGAGAAAAGTTAAATTAAATTATATATGCTTATAGTGTGATCAAAAATTTGGGTAACAAAGAGCATGTGAGCTTCCTACTTTGGAGAGCACACTCATAACAATATACAATAAGCTCATCCAATCAGATTGGTCCACTAAAATACTTCTTATGTGCAAATCAACATCCAAATGAATGATGGCAAAAAGATTCTTCAATACAACTTGAAATGAAGTAAAAAACTGGGAAAATTTTCATCCCATACTGTTTGTATAATATAAAAAAAGATCTTCAAAATCCTGCTAATGAATTGAACCATCTGTTTCAAAGAGTACACTCTAGACCTTCACAATGGTACCTGAATCACTTGATTTGCCTCTTCTGTAGACTTCTTTTGTCCCCAGCGAACATGAGCTTCCATGTCTTGTAACTCCTGATTTAGTGACGCACATTCAACCTGGGGACATATGGCAATAAGTTTGGAACTTCTTAGATGGAAATCAAGATAGGGAAAATAAGGATAATTGTGCTTGTCTTCCTTTTCTTTTGGGTACCTCAAGAAGTGCAACCTTCTGCTCAAGCTCTGCTGCCTTAAGTGTTCTCTCATCTGCAATTCTCTGATAAGATAGTAAAATAGAAGCATTCAATGTAAAGGAAACATGGAGTCGGCAAGCACTAGGCTAGTCAACATAACATTAATATCTTGGACTCAAGCAGGCACATTATTTTCTGCTAAAACATGCAACTACAATTATGTTATTACATACAATTCCAAGGCTCTGGGAGTTGGATAAGCTTGAATAATTTGACTATTCTAGTATCTTAAAGGTGAAAAGCAGTTAGCTCAGTCGTGACTGTTCCCTTTATCAACTACCTTGAATGGCAATATATGATTTAGTATAAAGACATGTTATTTCTATAATTACCTGGGTCCTGGCAAGGGCTGTAGATGCCTCAACAGCTCTATGTTCCAGTTCCACTTCCCTTTCCATTGCTGCCTATTTCACAATTGAAGATTATAATGCAAGTTTCAACTGGATTTAAATAATTTCTCAAGCATGAATATATTATGCACAAACCATTTTGGTGGCATTATGAGCTGTACGTTCTTCTTCCGCTCTTCGTTCAGCAGAGGCTAACTCCTCTCGTACAGCCTTAAAAGTACTAAATGATATATCAGACTTCTAAGATAATGTAGTATGCAAAAATATGTCAAAAAAATTGAATATAAAAGAAACATTAGTGGTGAGGAAGATCAACTGCTGTACCTGCATCATTCTTGTCTCTGTGAGCTCCCTATTTCTCATTATGGCCTCCACATTTGCCTGAAATTAACGAAGTGTTACTACATGGGAAGAAATGCAGTGAAAGTCACTTAAATTTTTATAGAAATGCAATGATTTCTCAACATAATTTTTACGGAAATGTGAGGGTTTCAAATAAAAGAAAGGAAGGTTAGATACTTAGAATCCAAACAAGTAATTGCACCATAGTACATAAGAAAATGAAGAAAAAAAAAAGTGTTCACATGATATTATTTACCATCATCTCTTTTAAAATATAGAAGAAGTGAGAAAGTAAGACTTACAGATAATATTCCAGAAACGATGGTATAATTACAGTAACAGATTACACAAGGTTATTAAGTTATTTGTTTCATTGAAAAACAAGGCATTGGACAAAGCCCTTTGCCTAAATTTCTGGGACTCTTACATAACTATTCAAATATTTGACAATTCCTTCACGGCTATTCTAATATATGAAAAATATGAATGCATCAAGTTATAAATTAGAAGCAGCAGCAACCTGCAAGGAAGCCAAATTCCCTTCAGATAAAGCAGCCTGTTTCTTAAGTGCCTCCACAGAACTAACAAGTGCTCCAATTTCTGCATTTTTAGCAGCCAAAGCCTCAGTCATATTAGACTCTACTCGTGTCACTTCACCTTTGGATATAGACAAATCTTGCTGTAGTTGCTTTATGCAAGCCTCATATGATTTAGTGAGCTCTCTCTGTTAAGGCATTATCCAAAATGCTCAATATAACTGCAGCAATACTAGATGATATACATGTAAAGGTGAAGTTATTAGATCAATGACAGAACATAGATTCTGCATTCACCTCTGAACCGAGAAGTTCTTCCAGTTGGGCATTTTCATATTTGTATTCTTGAATGCGGGCTTGGAGTCCAGTACAAACCTGCATGTTGACATTTCAAAAGTCAATTCTGCTGCTAGTGAAAACATACAAATGGTTGACAGCCCAGTGAATGTGTTCGACCTGTTGCCAGTCAAAACCCTTTCCATGAGAAAGTCTAAGACTTTGAAATTACTTAAATGTAAGAATGCATTCGACAAAAAATGACTAGAAATCAATAAAAAACAGGGATCAAACTATTTGATGCAAAAATAACGTAAGCCAGAACCATGTGCCAAGTACCTTCCAGATCTTGTCAAAGTGAGAATGCTACCATGAAAGAAAGTTGATTACATTCAATACAATAGCAGTTCGAATAAGTTGTAACAAATATAAATCACAATCACATTTCAGCATAGAAATGCATACGAACGAACATGCTAACTAAAACTTACCCTTGCCAACCGTGCCTCTTTTGACTGACCAGTAGAATTTGCAGTCTTAAGCAGTACTTGAGCCTACATACAACTAAATGTATCAATCAGTAATAATTAACAAGAAAAAGGTGCAAGAACCAGATAGCTGTTTCAGTAGTACAGTAAATTGTCGTAAATATTTTTAAAATATATCTGTACCATCTTTTGTCTTGAAGAGTTACCTCATTAAGTTGATCCTGCAATTTTACAGAAGCATCACCTTTATGCTCTGGTTGCTTCTTTTGATCAACGAGAGGTTCAACTTCATGATGGACATCATTCAATGGAGTTCCACTTGTGACAGGAGAGTCCTTGTTTAGTATTTGAGATTCCGCTTGGTCAACAATTGAAGGAACATCAGCATTTCTTAACTTGATATCTTGACCAGCATTATCTTCTTTAACATTTTTTGGGTCTTTGGCAGGTTGTTCCAAGGAACGAAGATCTATGGGAACATCAGAAGCTTTCTCATTGAGAAGCTCTCCATTTGTAGTAGACATAGCAGTGTCAGCATCACTCACAGTGACAGACACTTCAAGATTTTCAGCATCATTTTGAACAACTTTGTTATCTGGACTCTCAGATAATGAAATAGTGGGAGGATTATTATCAGTAGTAAGTAGTTGCCGACTGCTCGGTTGGTCATTCAACTTGCTAGAAAGGGTTTCATCATTTTCGTCAAAAATTATAGTCCCATCTTTGTCAGATGACACATTGGATTTTGATGTTTGTGAACTACTTATCCCCTTTTGAGGAGATTCATTTCCAGAAAGCATCTTTTGAGCCTGAAAACAATCCAATTATAAGCCAAATCATCATAATGCTTTCCAATACAGACATATGTCGCTGGAATCAGCATAACTAAGCATTATCCAAAATTAGAGGTATGTACAAGTACCTTTGGCCTTGATTTTTTCCTCTTAGGTTGAGATCCTTGTCCATTAGATTCTTCAATTTCACAATAAAGGATATATTAACAATATGCAACTGTTACAACATTCTGAAAATTTATCTTCAAAATAAGACATTCTTTCTCCAGGTATATTACACTCAGATCAACAGATGGGCATTTCTTTCTATGTGAAAAGTAGCTGACTACAACTTTAGCAAGTCACTCGAAATTCAGCTTGAAGTAAAGACTGAATGATCTTGTCACACTGAGTTTCTGAATTTTGTAGGATGAATCGAAATCAAGGTTGTTTATATGTTCATAAATAATTACTTTTCCACAATGGGTTCTTGTCCTTAGTAAATCTATCATTCCAATTGTGCCTAAGGTTAAATGACCATAGTCGTAAGCAGTGCAACATGTTATCTTCATAATAAACTGACGATCAACTGATAAAGCAGTGAATGCAGAGTCAAAGACTGTCTACACATGCTTTTTCAAACACGAAAGCTACATTATAAGATGGAAAAAGTCAAAGTTGAATTGAGAAGATAATATGAGTCACCTGGGGACTGAATATCAGAATGCTCTTCTGGCTTGTCACCAACAACCAGCTTTGCCCTTCGGTCCACAACTTCAAGCAAATCTGCAACAGAAAAGTAATGTATCAACAGCATTTAAGCAACTTCCAACATGCTTGCCAATCATAGGTAGTTAGATAAATCAATGGCAGAAGGCATTTCGTGAAGAAATTTGATGAAAGTATCAGTGAGAGAATGACACTAAATTTTAAGTAAGAACACTACGGTGCATTTTAGCCAATAAACTTCTGATACTGCTCTGATAGCTGCACTTCTTTCAAAGAATTGGCTTGAAATAGTCGTTCATAATGATAAATAAGTCCTTTCTCGCATATACCTTTCAATGGCCATGGAGATTGAACACTTAGACATTAAATTTCATTTCACATCAAGCTAAAAAAATTTCCCCAACTAAATTTTCGGCAATGGTTATTCTGTCACTAAAGCAAATGTGATGCCAACGGCATAAGTTACGAAAGCAATGCGTGCTCTCGTCTCTTTTAACTTCTGTAGCCGTCAAATCAACAAATAGTAAAAGGCAGCTTTAACTCGATCACTCCCACAAACCAGAATACTCCCGTTGCTAATCCTAAAATCTATAGGCATGTAATGCGAGCAGATAATTATAACCATAAAAAAAGAACACTAAATGACATGCAATGAAGAAAACTGGGTCAAAACAGAGAGACGTGAAGATAATTCTACTAGATTGGTTTCCGCAAAGTGATAAACGAAGATGATTATCAGATCCATACCTTCGGCGGCTTTGAGCCACGAAGCCATTGATTAATAAAAGCTAAATTAGATTGTTTGGAGTAGCAGTAGCACCAAATCTCCGATGCAAAGCCAAAATAATTTGGTTTTGGACAATTCTTCATATAATAATAATGATAATAATCTCGAAAGAAAAGAAAAGAAATGGCGAATGTTGAGTTGAGTAGAGTTGAGACGAGTGAGTTCGAAGGAAATGGGGTTAATGTTACCCTGCCGTCGAGACTAGCGTAACATTGGCTGTTGGAGAATGAATCAGCTATATTGGTTTAAGATCAAACTTATCTACCACATGATAACCCGACAGTCTCAATGATCGTGAAGTAGCCAACTCCCCCAAAATTCAGATTGCTTAACTTAGAAGCATACAATGGAATAACGTACCTCACAAATCATATTGTTAGGTACCAGAATATGAAGCATCCTCAAATACTCTAAAGGGCAAAGCTTTCCAAAGATTGATATCAAACCATTTCAAAAGGGTCAATTTCAAGTTTTGGGTAACTCATATCTATATCTGAATCTCATTTTGCCAATATTAAGAGTAAAGCTAGAATATCTTTAACTATTTTTTATGTGACATAGATATAAGGGGAAAACCTCAAGTAGTACATGCAAAGATTTTGGCATAAAGGTCACACAAGTGCTAAATATGAGCTCAACAATACTGGCTATTGCCTTCGAAAAAGGCATGTGCCACCATCAACCTTTATAAAGATCACTCTAGATGGAAAAGGTATATACTTTAGAAGAGGTACAAGTATAGGCATAAAGATATATTGTCCTAAAGGAAGAGGAGCATTCCCTAGTGAAAGCAGAACGATCATTTAAGGAATAGGAGGGTAGAGAAGGAGATAATTCAACAAGAAAAGGCTCGTGGGAAGGGATAAACAGAAGATATGAGAACTTGTATGCTTAAAGGCATTTTGTTGCCAAGGCTAAACACATCTCTTGATCACATGCTCAATTATACCAAGAGTAAAGATCTCATCTTGTTGTCAAATAGTCTTGAAGTTAACTTTAGCTAAGATCACAAGCACGAGACTGAGGCTTATCATGAAGTGATGGATTCTTAATTAAACAAAGGCAATTAGAATAGTTTCTGACCGACAACCCAAGGCCTGGAGGTAGCAAGAAGGATTGTGATTGTTTCTGATCTTAAGATTGTTGTGATAGATCCAGAGGACCATCACCAAGGGTTGAAGCTATTAATACCATTGTCAAGGGAGATTTGCGGGTGACTAAATCGTAGCTCAAAATATTTGTGGACAAGTTCAAAGCTATAGCTAATATTGTAGGAGAAGGACAGAGAGAAATAAGTGAGAACAAATTGTATACAGAGAAGCAGTCCCCAAAGTAGCCAGCTCCCATGATGATTTGATAGTTATCGCAGCAAAATAGGTAAACTACAAGTAGGTTTTGGTTGATGCATGGGAGTTTCACGGATATCCTATTTTATGATGCATTTAATGCATACAAAGGCATAACTTATAACTGCATCAACCCTACTAGTTGGCCTCGGGGGAAGTCAGATCCAAGTATTAGGAAAAAATCACTCTATAAAATTAGGTGATAGACCAAGGCAACCTACTAGGTTTAGAATTGCATATAGTAGACAAGCCTTTGTTGTGTTCCCATAAAGACCTTTATTATATTGTCATAAGGTTGTGGTGTTGTCTTATCAGTTGTTAACAAATTCCCCACTAACCAAGGTGTCGCAAAGGTGTATAGAAATTCGAAAGCAATCAAAGAATATTATGTAACTCCTTTGAAGTCTAATAGGAAATGTGCTTAAGATTAAAGTCAGAGACTGAGGGCAAGAGAAGATAACAGAGCATGTTAGAGAAATGATTAAGTTGAACATAAGGAGGCAAATATAAGAGAAGTTGGTAAAGGTAGGACTTGGATGTGAAAAGGCATATTTAGAGTTGATTTTAAGGGAATCTACAAGCATTTTTGCTTGAAAATATGAAGATATAGGAGAAACTGACCTGGAAGTAGGAGTGCATAGATTGAATATTGATCAACGTAGTGAATTTCAGTATCTAGATTAGTTAACCAACATAGTGATGGTCAATAAATCAAGTGGAACATGGTGCATATGTATGATCTTCACCAACCTAAATAAGGCCTACCTGAAGGATAGTTATCCCCTGCCTAAGATTAGTTGGTAGACACAATCACGGGCCATAAGTGGTTAAACTTCGTTGACGCATACTTTGGGTATAATCAGTTTTGTAGGCAGAAGCTAGACGTGGAGAAGACATCTTTCATCACCTATAACAATACTTACTGCTATCGGATGATGCCATTTAGATTAAAAATGTATGAGCTACGTACCAAAGATTAGTCAATAAAGTGTTCAAACCCCTATTCGGTAAAAGTATGGAGGCCAAAATGGATGACATAATAATTAAGACCAAGAGTAACGGTAGCCACTTCGTACATCTTAAAAGCTACTTTAATATATTGTGAAGGTTTGAGACCCTAAAAGTGTACCTCTAGTGTATCAACAAAGAAGTTCCTACGATTCATGGTCATTCAATGAGGTGCAGAATGTTTAGAGGCTCACAGTGAGGCTAACAAGCTTATCTATATTTCTCTATAGATTTATCGACCATTGCAAAGGATGGCATATATGGTATGGCTCGACGTAGGCCGGTGTGATTAGACTTTAAACTAGGCTCAAGCTTGAGAGGATCATCCGGCTAACCCAAATTGGTTTAGATAAAATGGGGTTGTTTTGTTTAATAAAATGACTTTTTTTTTCAATAGCTTCAAAACCAATTAACCAAAATGATTTAGTTATATCGAAACAATGTTGTTTTGGTCTTAATCAATTGGGATGGCCTTAAGTCGAGAAAAGAAATGAGTTGATCCCAAGACCCATTGCTAACTCTAACCCTTACTTACCTTCTTTCATGCCCTTTAATAAGCATAATACTTAAAATAAGGACCAAAGTTAGTAGGCATTAGAGGAGTTAAAGGTTTATTTATGATACCTCTTTTGTTATCTATCTTTTGTCTAGATTAGGGGTGAGCATTATTCGGGTAAGCAAATGCTAAATTTTGAGTAATTCGAGCTGGCCCGGGTATTACCCGAATTATTTTCGGGCCAGGACGGGTAGGTTTAAAAGAATTATGAAATAGGGTAATCAGGATAATTCGGGTAAATCAGGCCGGGATAATTCGGGTAAATCAGGTAAATCGGGCCAGGTAAATAGGTAATTTAGGTAAATCGGGTCAGGTAAGTTCGGGTAATTGAAAGTTCGGGTTCGGGCTGGGTAAGGGAAAAAAATTTCAGGTAATTTGGGCCAGGTAAGGGAAAAAAATGCTCACCCCTAGTCTAGATTAAAGGATTAAAGGGTAGTAATCACGACAAGAAAAATATTCCGTCAGTAATATAAATTGGCGATATAATCAACCGACGGACAAAGGCATCATAAAAACAGTCATAGGTAAATTTACCGATGGACGTTTTGTGTAACTGTCGATGAATATACCAATGGTTGGTTGTGACCATCGGTAAATTTATCTACGACCTTTTTTTTCCATCGGAATATTTGCCGACAGGATTGATTATTCTGTCGGTAACATTACTGATAGTTATGAATGACCGTTAATGAATATACTGATGGTTCAGCAAATCCTAACGGTAATGTTGGCGACAACTGTCAATATTATCGACAGTTACTTTTTGTTCTGTTAGTAAATATCTTACATTTTATAGACAGTTTGTAGTATTCTGTTAGTAAATATAATGAATTTTACCAACGTACTTGTATTTTTGTTGGTAAATAATCTTAATTTTTTTAAAAAAATCCTAACATTAAATTTTATTTCATGATCTTATGATTAATGCATAATTTCAACAGTTATAAATTATTTGTGCATAATATTTTGATTTGTTTATATA
>JANPWT010000246.1:12540358-12552851 GCA_024678245.1 Erythroxylum densum | reverse complement strand
AGGCATTGAAATCTGATGGTAAGACCTTTAGAATAACCACACCTTGGTGTTCTTCAGATATACATTCACATGTAGCTTCTAAGTCTTGCACTAATTTAAAGAATCCAGATTGTCATCAAGGGTTACAATAGTATTCATTTTATACTTGACCACATTATGTAAAAGGGTCATCTTATTAGGCAGACATCTTTTAGAATACAATTCATCAAGTGTCATCCATAGTTTCTTTTCAGTGTTGCAATTCTGCACTTTTCTTATTATAGCAGTTGATAAATGAAGCATTAACTTACAATGTGTAAGCCTTTGCATCTTGAGTTTCTTAGTAGGATATGCTTCTAAATAATATTGTTCTTCAATTGCACCATAATGGTCATAGGATTCAAGTAAAGCTTGTATTTGAAGTTTCCAAATTGTAAAATCTTCTTTACCAGTAAAGATATCCATTTCTTTTCTCACCATTTTGTTACGAAGATAAAAGATGATGAGCAAAAAGTTCTTACTGACTTATTGATTGTAAGAGTAGATCAGAAATAGGACACAAAGGTTTAGGCTTACTTGTATGATTCTTCTTACGCTTTCTTGATGAACCTTGATTGCTTGCCAGAGGGTTAACCTAAATACTAAAGATTGGCTCTAATATCACTTCTGTTGAGATTTGCCTTCTATTAACGTTATCTTCTTTCTCAGGAGACTGATGAAAAATGAGTTGGCTTTTGCAGAATTATGACATTTTCATAAAAGAAAAGAGCACACAATAATTTTACTTGGTTCGATAGTTTAATTGCTATCTACATCCAAGGATTTCGTGTAGGTGATTCTACTAGTTTCAATGAAAGGAAAATAGTTACAAGAGATTGAGTATTTTTCAACACTTGCAAGTGTTCGTTGTGAACTCATTAGTACTCCTAAGTAAGTATTTTAACAACTCTCTAGCTCCTAATTTCTTTTCGTAAACTTCTCAAATTATTTGGGTTACAATAAGAATACTGTGTGTAAGACTAATGCTATTATCTGATTTTTATAAACTATAAATAGCAGTTGCATCTTCCAAAATCTTCACTGTAGAGGTATGCCTTATGTGCCTCACACATGTATTACTTATGCTCATCTGCTCTGCATTTTACTTTATTCTTTGTTGTTATCCTTGCAAGCAAATACCCTTGTAATTTTCGGGTTTTATGTTGCACACATATATCTTATGAACCTTAGATCCCTAAATGTTAAACCTGGCTTATTTAAGATCAAATAGATGATCTATGTCAAAAATCGACGGAGAAACGTGAATCACTTCACACTCCGTTTAGATTGGTGTTTCCAAGACGAAATAAACAATACCCTTTTGTGAAAAAAAAAAGAGAATAAGCAATTGAATGCCCCAAACTTGCTGGTGATTATCATGCCAAGTGCGGTACAGAATTGGTGAAGTGTTCTTCTACCAACCCCTTCATTTATTTAACCTCCTACTTTCAACAGGTTGACGGTGATACATTTTGGTTTTCAGCTGTCATAATAATGACATTAATCAACTGGGACCAAAATGGGAAAAGGATAATCCATGTAGACGATGTTAAATAAACGAGTCACCTTGCTTTCCCTGAGCAACGAATTGATGTTAACACTATATATTAAGTCTAACAAACACCTTAAATCCAGTTTAACAATTGAGTGGCAGAAATTTCACTTGACAATCTTTTCATACTAAAAATCAATTTGATGGAATTATAAGATATTTTTACTATATAAGATCATGCACGAGAGCCTTTTTATTATCTCTGAATTACCATGCAAACACAAACAAATTACACGTACATATACCACGGCTTCTATTATTATGAAGACGTTTACTAGCACTTTCGTATCAGTTATTAGTAACAGCTTTTCTATAGGGTCAATACGAGTTTAGGCCTAGCTAAGATATAGTACTTGGAACAAAGCTTACTATAGGCCCAGTAATTCCAAGTGAATCGCTACCAACATTTGATACAGCTGGAACGTTAGTAAAGTGCATCTTCACTTACCGATAATACCAAAGCTAAATGAGAGTAAAGTCGGTAGCTGCTTCTCTGCCGCTAGTGCATGGCAGGTGACCTCTCAACTACTAGAGGAAAACAATAGCCACGAAAATCCACTCAAACTAAGAGCGCCTCATAACAATAAAATCCACTCAAACTAAGAGCGCCTCATAACAATATATATGCTCGCACTATAAGAATTTCCTAGCTCCTTGTTTGCAAGTAGCAGCTGCACAGTCTTTCTTCAAAAGACAGAATATGCTTTCTTCTTGTTATATCAATTTCAATTGTCTTCTTAAATTATCTTTTTCAAGTATTGACATTTGAATGAAAACCATTGGCATTATGACAAGAAAGTAGAAGAGATATACATATATATATAAATACAGAGAGAGAGAGAAACGCATGAACATACAAGGATAAAGACAATAACCATAAGGAAACACAAGAAAACCATACGGAGAAATAAAAAAATTTACTTAAGAACCAAATTCGTGATTATTGACGGGAGACCTCATGAAGAGGTACAATACGAACACAACGCTCCTTCAACTTATGGCAAGATCTAGCTATTTTCTACGTAAAAAATTGTCAGATGTCGAACTATAGAAAACCTTATGAAATTAGATGTGTAACCCTTTTGATTAAGATATTGTGATTATATAAATCTGATGTGACAAATAGCTAAATCTCGATCCATAAAGTTGTCTAGAGGTGCACTGCAACTACTTGTTGTTATGGGGTTGCATTGAACTCTTTCGATTCCCAGCAAGAGCATACGCATCCTTGGCCTAGGCTGGAATTGAAAGTTCAAATGAGTGTCGGAGACATCTATCATTGTTAGCAGAATTCATCTGCCCCCAAAGATCATGGCAAAGTAGATTTTTGCAGCTTCAAATTCTTATAGAACTTCTGGATGAAATCCTCAGCTGCTTTGTCCACTTGTCCATTATTTTCCTCGTCCTTTAACGGAAAAGGCGAGTCTGTGATCCTCAGTTGTCTGACCATAGGGCTTTTTCCGAATCCAGGAAGGGTCAGCGGCGATGCCTCCACCACCACCTCCTTATTCAACATCTCCAGCATCTTCTGCACCGCAGCGACGGTGGGGACGTCGTTGTTTTTGTAAGACTTTGGAAAGCGATGGTGGAGGGGATGTTTGCGTTTGTGGTGTGTATGAATAGAGTAAAATGCAGGGCTGTTGCTGCAACTGAACTCGTATTCTCTAGGTGAAACAAAGGACAGAGCGTCATCAGAACGGCAACTGAAAGAGGAGGAGTGATGGTTGTGGAAAGTGACGAGGTTGCCGATGGCTTTTTCGACGAGCTTGTTGCCTCGTTTAAGTAACATATGGAGATCAACCAGTACTCTGCTCTTTGATATGCCGTTTCGTATGATGAAGACTACTGCACGTACTATGTGCCATAGTTTCTTGGCCACCTCTTGGCTACTAGCTTCCATCTCCATGTCTAATCTTGTGTTACAACTTTTTCTTTTCAAAATTTATACATTAAGAAAGAGAGAGAGGTAGGGTAACCAGAGAGAATGAATATTTGGTTGGTATGTGAGGGAGGGGAGTTATGTATTTAAAGGGCAAGGAAATTGCTAGTATAATAAGAATAAAGATCAAACTTTTAATACAAGTAAACTTATGGCAAGTGCACTGTACACTATGCAATATCGCCAACAAAAATGGACACTTTAGACTTTACAGCAACAGAGAACTAACTAATTATCTGTTCACGCGCCGCAATTCGCTAGGGTTGTGACATTTCGGAAATAGTGGTCGGAATTCGCTTTATCTTGATATTTTTGTACTTTAAGCTTATACTGGCAATTCGAGAGAGATAGGTCCCTCTACGAAATAGTAATACACTTGGCTTCAAGGACTAGAGATATTTAGGGTTGTCTCTTAATGCCCAAATTAGCCTTTGTCCTGCGCTTAACGTCCGTAATACAATGGGAACTTATTGAATAAATGGTCCCGGGACCCCTACTTATGTTGCGGGAGTGTTTTAAATGGTCTCTATTAATAGGCTATGGTTCGAAGTTGAAGAGGTCGACCATAAAGAATTGATAATAATTTATAGTACAATAATACAATAGATTAAGATCAAATAAAGTTTCTTAATTCAAGTTTTTTTATCAACATTGTACAGATTTCCTGTTAATCTATGTAGGTGGTTCACTAAATTCAACTTATTGTCTTGAATTAACTCGAACATATAAAACTTTTCGAGACTATAGGTATGTTAGATATTTTATTATGAGCTAGATAACAATTAATTGCGTTTTAACGATTTTAATAATTTATCAGTTAAGCTAATCATATTTAATTCGGATAAAATAATAAAATAGCCTAATAAATGATCTGAATTAATAGGTTGAAGTTTAGCGATAAATCAATATAGAACAGACTAATATTGAGCATGTGATGAGGAGACTTAATATAGGTATTATATATAGAAGATTAAAGTCTCATGCAGTTATTATAACAATCGTGAGCGTACGAATACTCTTACTCATTCAAATATTCACATATACAGAAAGATACAAAAAAGGCTTTAACGCATTGCAGTGAGTAAATTTTGTGAAAGTTTGAGTAAATTCGGGCTCTCATATAAAGTTATGGAATTAAAATCAAGTATTTCTGTATTTTTTCGTTATTGTCTTTTCACGTTCGATCTGATATACACAATTAAAGCTTCTGTTACATGTTACAAGGTAGTTATTAGTCAATCACCAACAAGAAAGAAAATTTTTATACGACATCGATTTAGAAAATGTTTATATGATATCGATTTATGGACTTATGATTAGTATAATCGATAAGACAAAAGATTTAAGTCTTAAATTATTCACCTGGTATGATATTATCGTAAAATCAACTTAAAACTAAATTAAAGTAAAACATTTTAAATATGATAGATTGTTTTTATTCATCAAAAATTTGAAGTTTAATCGAAAAAGATATTATTAAATAAAATTAATTAATTAATTTTAATTTATAAAAATTGACTCATTATTTAATAAAATAATTTATTTTTAACAGTAAAATTTATTAAAGTAAATCGAATTGAAAAATTAAAAAATTAATCAAAAAATTAAATAATTCACGATTTTGATTAAAAGTTGTTTGAATTTTTTAACTAGTAATTTATATTATAAAGTCATAAAAAACACGTGATTTTTCCTCATTGTTCGTCTACTTATTTATGTAGTCACGAAATTGGTTATAATTGTTTTTAGTCTATTCTGTTAATTATTAATTTTGGAGTCAATACAACATTGTAAAGTCACGGACTCACCGGTTCCGTGACTCGTCTTAATTTCTCTGCTAAGAAAAAGAATTTCGCGGGGCGTGAAGGCACGTAACTGGTATTTGTCCCAGGCTCCCAGCTATCATTGCCAACCTGACACGGTTGACAGGTATGAGGTATGAATGAGATCACCAACTTATCACACGTGGCAGTCGATAACGCTTCATTTTGAACCTGTTGCCGTACACGATTGCATGTGTGAACCTTTAAATCTGGACCATTTATTTCAGAGAAGTATCATCACGACCAATGAGAGCAAGACGAAGCGAGTTCATTAGGCACGCTAAGGTAACGAATCCACGTTGCGTCCAAAAATGAAAATTATTTAATTACTGTTATATATTAATAAAATAATGTATAATATCTAAGTGTAAATTAATTATTATAAGTCATAATAATAATAATAATGCTCAATTACTTGATTCTAACTTACATTTAATTTTAAGCAAGATTTAATTAACTATATGGTGTTATTGTCATCATCACATCCAGTTCGAAGTCCCGTATTAAAGTAAGATATGAAAAAGTCTGATAATACGAAGCCTTATCTTTACATAATAGAGAGATTGTTTTCGATAAATTCACATATAAGTGTAACAATAAAAGAGTGATGCAAGCTAAAGAGTAAATATGTAAAATTGACACACTAAATAATTATGTAAATATAATTACTATAAATGCATAAATAGATAAAAATAAAATATAATCAAAGAATATACTTGATGGTGTTCAGATCTGTTAGTACCTGATAAGTTAAAAAGTTTGACTCTTCTTATCACTAATTAAGTTAAGGATCTTTGCTCAGAGACTTTGAGAATATCACAATCCTACAATTTTAGACATCCTCGCGATATTTTACCCCATACACCTATATTGAAAAATCAAATTATAAGCCCGAAAGTTTTGTCCAAGACTTACAACTAACAAAGGTAGAAAAGACACTGGATTATACTTTCTATGTAGTAACTACGTGGCACGAGCGTTAAATTAAACTATCTCCTCGTATCTTACTCAACATGTAATTATTTAAAAAAAATAATTAGTATTTAACGGATTCTTCTTAATCAATCATTCTTGAATCTACCTTCCGCCTTTCCTTTTCTTAATTATTTCAGAAAATGACCTGACGAAACCAAGCTGTGCTCTTATTCATTGCTCTCCGTCGAACTTGGGGAACAAATTGCAACTTCACAACCAAAAACTCCCAAAGTATATATATCTCTATTTGCTTCAAGAAACCCCTTCCTTTTCTTTTTTTTTGGTTGTAATAATGTGGAGTTATCATTTTATTAAAGAAACTAATTTAACTATATTTTGATTACTTATTATGTTCAGTCCAAGCTCCTGTGATTTCCTCTTCATGACTTCAATGTCTCTGTCTCACATTTCCAGAGCTGCCATTTAGAAAACATGGAAGAAAGAACTGCTTTGCAACAGGGACGTTATGGGAGGCCTGTCAATGAGTTGCAAAGTAAAAATTGTGCATGAACATAAATATCTCTGTAGGTACGACAAGGAATTTTGTCTGAACACAATTCTAAGTCCTAGAACGTACGCTATTATAAATCAAAATATTGCATTCTTATAACATGCTGTTCTTTCATTATAACATGTGTCGTATTGCTGCTTATCAATCATTGTAGGATACCTTAAGTTGGCTTTGAAGAGATAGGCTCCACTAAATAGTTTGGTCTGTATCTTTATCTCTGACCTAATTTTGTACATATAACCATGCGTAACAAAATCTAGCATTCTTTTTTTTTTGTTGCTTGTGAGATATTTTAGGAAGGTCTTAATTATAACAAGACACATTTAAGTCATTCATATTCAGATTAATCTCCGTTCAAGTCGGATAGGTCTCTTACGGAAGGCAAAATTCTGTTTTCAAATTTTAAACAACTGTATATATGAGGATGATTCGAACTCGCGATCTCACTTAAGTCAGAAGAGTTCCTTATCAACTCATGTGCGCCTTAAGATTATAACCTATCGTTCTTTTAGACTTGTAGTTACGATCCTATAGAACATTTATCTTAATTAATTGCTTGATGAAGTGGTTCAGTTATACGAGGTGCTTAGGCCCTTTTCGATATCTTTTTTTTTTCGTTTTTTGTCTTGTCGCATTTTGCTAGCAAATTTACTACTGTTCAGTCTCACGTAGATCCAAACCTGAGAGATCTTTTTCCCCTAAAGAACTTTCACATGAAGCATTTCATTGACATGGTTCAATTAAAATTTAAATCCAATTATTTGAGCTATCCAAATTAATATAATGTAAAATATTAATTTTAATGATCATAAAAATTATTAAAATGATAACTCCTAGCAATTGAAACTCTGCTTGCAGGCAATTGAAACTGGAGGGTCCACGTGATTAATGTGGAAGAAGTTTAAGCGAAACTTACATATGGAAGAATCTATCGGCTTAATTACTTAATAAAGAAGAAACGCATACTGGCCCTAACGACTTGGCGGGCATTTATGAGAAAAACCTATTGGCCTGGTCAACATTGAAACCGCTGCCGTTGGCGCTTTTTGGCTAATGAGCACCTGAGTTAACTGAGATGAGTTAATAAAGAGCCTTTTTTTTTCTTAAGTTATAAGTTTAAATCTTTTTTTTTATGTATATAATTATTTAAAATTTGGGACTAAAGCTTTATCTCTTATAAAAAACTTATTCTATTTAAATAGAGATTAATCTAAAAATAGATGATTTAAAAATATTTTTTAATTAAAATCTTCCTAAGACTTATCGTAAAAAGAAAAAAAAAACGTCCAAAGTTACGAGGGAGAGGCAGTGCCAAAGCATTAGGCACTAATCACCAAGAACGTTGAAATCTAGGACCAATCAAAGAGCATCACTTTACCTTTACATTTTTGTCCCAGAGCAGTTACACTTGGAAGACTTTTTTTTGCTTGTTGATAAAGTAAATGATGTTGATAGAAACTGGAACATGTTAAACTTTATCAAAACTAAAGAAGAAAGCAAATAAATATGGAAAGAGACTGCAGAATCTATTTATTCTTGATTAGTAAAAAGTGCAGAAAAGCAAGGCCGTCTATGTAAATGAGTGAAGCATTGTATACACTTGCCTTTACTTCCTTTTATATACAAAATGATGACCAGGTCATCACCTTTATGCTTTTACTTTAATTCGCTCAAGGTGCAACCCTTTTGTGTGCCTTTGTAGAAAAGAGGATCCTATGCATATCAAATAGATGATTAATTAAATTTACTCAGGATCTACAACTACACCATCAGTTTAGGTTGCTTTCTGTATATAAATATACATCCTTCTTTAGATAGTTCAATAACACGTCTAGATTTCTCCATTATTTTCGCCTTTCGCGATCGATCCATCATAACTGTCCTCTTCTTAATGGCTACATTTTATTAAACTAAACTGTATGTACATGAAATCACTGGAGGGTCATCATCAGCTGTAGAAACTATTAACTTAAACACTCCAACCCCATAGCTAAGCCCTCCATAGCTGATAAAAATAATGACAAACCTCTACCTCATAGAAAAATGGGATGTGGATTTTGTTAAGGCAGCTAAAGCCTAACAGTTTCTTCGTAATCTGGATACAAATGGAAAGTAGGTTTTTATCCTCCTTTCTAGTTCTAGTGAGGCTTAATGGTTTAACTTTTCAACCCTCTACATGCCTTCTAGAAACCAAATAATTCTAATCTATCTGTATTGTTGATTTGACAACGTAACTTCAACATTAAATTCGAAAGAGACTTGCATATATGAAATTTCCGAGTTGATGTTTCACACTTACTTGTTAGGAGCCACAAATTCCAACGGTTCTCACCTACCTTTTGATGATTTTCCATGGGTTATTGATCAGCAGGAGGAAACTAATTCTTTTAGAGAAGATATTTGAGTCCTAAAATTATTGGTGGTCCGACAAAATAAACATATACTAAAAGCTGTGATAATTATGTAATTGTCGTGTTTCTCGAGTCTCTACTACATATGACGTGTTTCTCAAGTCTCTACTCTAATCTTCAAGTTTAGTGAACTTTGCTTGGCCGTGCTGCACCCTTCTCAGTTGTAAAACCATAAATGAACAACTTGTTCTTTCACTTGCAGCTCATCTCTAGATTTGAGGAGTCATCTCTTTCTGAAAGACTTTTCCAGTCCAGAGCTCGTTTTCGTGTGGTGGGCCACTGTATGTTTACTTGGTTTTTATAGTTTCCAGTTGGCGTCTTCTTAGTTACTTCCTCCTGGTCATGTCTATCTAGGCCACAATGAGCCTCAAGCTTATCGCAACCATAATTAGGAATCTGCATCCAATGTTACAAAGGGAATGCCCCAGTTATTATTAATGCTACAACTAGAACAATGAATCAGAATGAGAAATATACAGATCAAGTCATTTATACATACACGCATGGAAGATCCGTGAAGCGACTCTAATCGAATATACCTGTACATAGCTTCTTCAAGAGTTGTAATTTTTAACTTTTGCATTTTTCTGTTAGAAACTAATTGAGTTGACCTCACACAACAGTTTAAGTTAGTGTGGTGAAATGGTCGCTTAACATGTTGAAGGCCTAAGAAATGTGTAAACTAAAATTTAAAAGAAATAAATAGAACTTCTAATTAAGGTGGTTAAAATTTGACATAGAACTAAAGTATCACCATAATCCTGCTAAGACATGCTTCGATCTCAAAATTAAATAACGAATAACTTTGTTTCTTTCACATTAACGTGCATATCGATTAGTATATATTATTAGATTCTCATTCTAACGCTGTTAATAGTATTAATTAGCATTTTCGCTTGGCACAACCTAACGTTGCTTCCTTTCATTTGTCCTCTCTCTTTAGTTAGTGCGGTTGCCCTTGCCTTTAAAATCGCAGTTGGTCGGCTCCATTTAATTCACTTTACATTCTTTTGAGGGCTAATCACTGTATTCAACTTCAACAAGTCAAAGAAATTTCAGAAAAAAGAACAAGCACTGGTATGCCAAGAAAGAGCTACCGCTAGAATTTCTAATATCTGAGGGCCACGTACCCTCTTTACTTTAGTGGCTAAAATTATTTTATGGGATATTTTTATAGGTCAGTCTATTGGAATAGTTGACCGAACGCAAAGTATTGGGAGCTGTGAAAAGTAAAACGAGTTATTGATTCTATAAAGAAAACAGAATCATTTAGTGAGGCTTCCACCACAATTGGTGAAAGCAAAATTTTTGGAATGTCACTCGTAGTCATAAATAAGAAGTAAACAAGTAATAAAAATGACGAATATAAACATGAATGTAACAATAAAACAAGAATAAAAGATTTTTTTAAATATCTTTTTCTTCTTAATTAGCTCTTTTAAGAAGTGGATGTTGGGTTTTAATCTCTTTAAAAAATACAGGATCTGCTCATATCAAATAATTAATAATCAAATAAAAGCAGAAGCATACCTGAATCCATTACGAGATTTGTATTGGAGTCTTGCGGTTTATTTTCCAAATTAGAACGTAGTCTTTTCCAGAATTTTCCTTAATTATCTGTTTTCTATCTGAGGATGAGATGTCATAAAAGAATTATGCATACGTTTAATTTAAAGATCATAACCACTTATATTAAGGTAAAACTCTAATCTAATTTCTATAATTTTTTAGTTTGACTCATTATAAGACTAAAAATTATAAACCCGGTCTCTACACATATGAAATCCACACTTAAAATAAATGCACGAAGCCTAATATGCTATAAACATATTAGATCACTTTAATTAATTTATGATAACCTGTATATACAATTATATACATATAGGCCCACATGTTTGATTAAAAAATCCTTACAATCTCCCACTTGGACTATATGTGTTATCTTAAAATTGTATATTAACCTTGTAAATACTCATAATTTTGCTATCATTACTATATGCATCCCCAAACAATTTGGTTCATCAATCATACCAACATAGGATTAAAGCGTCTTTTGCTATAATTAACATAACTAGACCCATTAATGGTCACATATGCTTATATAACCAAATGGCAGGGATCAAGCATAGATGTGTAGCATGGAAAATATAAGCAGCGTGATCTTAGCATATTTATTTCTAATTATCCTAACCTTATACTTTAGTGAAATCAATTTTAAATAAGTTTAGAGACAAAATAAACCAAATAACTTAAAGCTAAAAATAATCTCGAACAACTTAACCAAAAAAAAGTTGTATCCAAAATGACAGTGAAAAAATGTCTAATATGAAAAGCATCTACAATACAAACTCCCACTAAAACTATATATCCTGAAAAGATGCAACACCTATATGAGCAGTGTGCTCATGAAAGACCTTGGGTGGCACTCCTTTAGTAAACGGATCCGTAATCATGGAGTTTGATCCAATGTGTTATATAAACAACTGTCCACTCTTAACTCTCTCTTTAACAATTAAGAACTTGATGTCGATGTGCTTCGACTTTGTCAAGCTCCTATTGTTATTGGAATATAACACTGTAGAGTTATTGCCATAAAATAACTTAAGTGGTCTTTCAATAAAGTTAACAATGCGCAACTTTATGACAAAGTTTCACAGCCATATCCCATAGTTGGATGCCTTATAACAGACTATAAACTCTGCTGCTATAGTGAAAGAAGCTATAAGTGTCTGCTTAGCACTCTTTCAGAAAATAGCTCCTCCAGTAAGTAGGTAGATCTAGCCCGAAGTGAATATCCTACTATCTTGGCATCCAGTAAAATTAGAATCAAAATAAGCTTATCTGATTTTCTGTATGTGATTATATAATTTTTCGTTCTCTACAAGTACTACATGACCTATTTGGTTGCTTTTCAGTGATCCAATCCTGGGTTACTTAAATATCTCCCTAGCATGCCAACAATGTACGCAATATTCGGATGCGTACAAACCTAATCATACATTAGACTTCCTATAGTCAAACTATAAGAAATCTTCTGCATTTCCTTAGCTTCAAAGTCATTTTTGGAGTATTGACTTAAACTGAACTTATCTCCCTTAGACACAGAGGTATTACCTGGTTTACAATATGGCATGCCAAACCTTTTAAGTACCTTTTCGATACAGCTCCGTTCCCGATGTATCTGAATCCCTAAAACCATTGTTTTAAAACCCAGACCGGACCGGCCGATTCGATCGGTGATCGGTTGACTATCTGGTTCAGATC
>JANPWT010000246.1:12439066-12453716 GCA_024678245.1 Erythroxylum densum | reverse complement strand
TCAACTCTCTATGACCAAAAGTCAAACTTTCTCAATTCTTCAAATTCTCACTCTTTCACTATTTATTTCATACTCTTTAACTCCATTTCAATCAACTCATTCACTTTAACTTTTCTAACAAATTTCATAATACCACACAAAATTTACTCAAAACCTCACATCAATTTCATTAAACTCAAAAACACTCATTTCATGTATCAACCTCAAAACATCATATTAATTTGTTCAAACTAACATTGCTCACAACAAACCTTAAACATAATCATTCAAATTCATGAACTTTCTCTTCCTTTACACATGACTAATTCACCTCAATTTCCACGTTTATTGTCAAATTACAATTCATAAATCTGAGAAAAGTTCGGGGTCCAACACAGGATCATGCAAAATCTTTTCTAGGTTGTTATTTTTTTATACTTTGACAACTAGGGACTATTTTTGGAACAAAAACATGTGAAAAAACACTAGGTAAAACCCTTTAAGGCTCAAGTGTGTATAAAGGAAGAGAACAACATCAATTGACAACTTAGAAAACATAAAAAGAGGAGATCAAAGAGCAAAAATCTAAAGAGCAAAAGTTGCAATTTCTAGCTCAAGGCAAATAAGAGAAGACATCCAGATTCAATTCTCTACTCTTTTCTTTTACTACTTTGTTGTTATTGAGTGTTCATGATGATTCAATTGTCATATATAGTTAAATTTGTAGATTGATAAAAACATTTTAAGAATTACTTTTGATTTATTTGTTAAACTTATCATTCTTGATTTAATGAAATATGTTGGTGATGTTTATTGCTTTATATTCAATTTGATTTAAGAGATTAGATTGGATCACTTATGTTCTGTTTCACAATGAAAGTTGGTTCCTCAATAATCCTATAAACATAAAATTAATAGGCAATTGAAGAGAGATCTTAATTGTTTGTTAGTTATTTATGGGTTTGCTTAAATTTAGTTATAAAGTTAGGAAGAGTTTTGGTAAATTAAAATATCACAATTCAATTTATATATATATTTAATTAGGATTACTTGATTAGATCTCGAGAGAGGGTAATCTTAATTATTAGATATCAAGGATCAAGTATGATTAAATCAAGAAGGTAAAGTGAAAACAAATAAGGATACAAGTAATTCCTAATTTTCATCATTGATCAACCAATCAATACACTGTTGTTTAATTATCAATTCTTTTTTAGTTTAGTAAATTATCTTTTTTTACCTCGAACAAAGTTTACAAGAATTGTTAGTTACTATAATCCTCATAGGGTGATACTTTTTATGCTATAAGATACAATCTGTATACTTGCAGTAAAGAAAGTTTGTAATTTAAAACTTGAATAGGTTTCAAGTTCATGAAGTGTGAGAAAGTTGAAGATGGAAAACTTATGCACATATTGATTTCACTAAAATATGATCAAGCATTAAGGGTTAGAGTTTATATAATGAGGATGGATGATATTGCTAATAGACTAAGTGGGTAAGTTCTAATATCAAACTCTTTCTTGATTCATTCATCAGGTATAGAATTCTTTACCATATGAGTTTAGTTCCTTAAAGACAATTTATAATACTAGGAAGGAGGTTTGGATAGTGAATGAATTAATCTAAATTTGTATCTAATAATAGAAGAAGATTAAACATGAGAGGGGTCGTATAGTGAACTTAGTGTCTAAATCCTTTAGACCTAAAAGGAATTATAAGAATCTAAACAATAAGTGAAAGAAGAATAAGGGTAAGAAGGATGGAGAGAAATACGATAATTCATCTAATGATGTTAATAAAAATAATGTTAAATTTAACATTGGAGAATTTGAAGGACTTTTATTAGTATAAGGCTTCTTTGATAAAGAAAGAAAATAAATAAGATAACCTTAAGATTTTAGTTTGTCTGAGTCATCTTTAATAGATGTAGCATTAAATAGTTGGTAGGTAAATATTGGTTCTTCAATTCTTATTTCTAATACATTACAAGAAATGAGGATCAAAAGAGGCCAAGTGAAAGGAGGTAAACATTGCATAAGTAATGGAACCAGAATAAAAGTATAGTACATAAAAAATATAAACTTGTATTTGATATTAGGTATAGTATCATGTTAAATGAAGTGGCAAAGGTGTCTATTATGAGATGTAGTTTAATTTCATTTTCTTTTTAGTGATAAAAACTTTTTATTGTCCCTTAATTATATTATCAATGGTGAATATTTGTTAATGATAGTCTTTATGGTTTGGATTTGAAAGATCATAGTGAATTGGTTATAAATATTGAAGGATAAGGAATTTAACCAAAGAGAAGTTATTCACTTTATGATGTAAAAGAGTCATATTTTAAAGAAAAAAGTTGTGAATTGATTAAGGATGAAATCCTTTCCAATTTAGTTTATAATTATGTTGGTAACGTATGTGTAGATTGTATTAGATGTAAACTCACTAAAAGTATGAAAAAGAGATGCCATTAGGAGTATTAACATTTTTGATCACTCATACATATATTAATAGGCTTTTGAATCCCACCATTGATAAGAAGAAATTATTATGAATTTTAGTGATGATTACTCTCAATGGTTATATGTATTTCATTATAAATAAGGCCTTTTCAAATATACAAAAATAAAGGTTGAGAAGCAACTTAATAAACCTATTAAGATTGTTAAGTTAGACCTTAGTGGAGAGTATTATAGCATATATGGAGATTTTTGGAAAGAGAAAGAATTTTTTGCTAAGTTTATATGGGATTATGATATATTTTCATAATACATAATGTCGAATACACTTGAGCATAACAAAGTAGTAAAATGGTGCGATTACATACTAAAGGATGTGGTGAGGGGCATAATAGTGAGATCAAAGCTCTTTAAGTATCTCTAGGATAAGACATCGAAAATGGCATTATACATTCTGAACCTTATTCTAAGTAAGTCAATTTATAAAACTCATTTTAAATTGTGAGTAGGTAAGAAGCCCAGTTTGAATCATTTGAGGATTTAAGGTTGCCTAACTAAGATAAATATTAACTCACTTGAGGAAAAGTTAGAACGTAAGACAACCTTTAGGTTCTTTATAGACTACTATGAAGGTTTGAAATACTACATGTTTTATCATTCTAGTTATAGTACCATAATTGCAAAGACATTGATTATGAAGCTTTTAAAGAATGATGTAGCACATGTATAATTGAGAGTTGAAGTAATAGAATGTCTAACTCAATAGTAGTGCATGTTACTATAGTTTATGAGATGTTTAGGTATTTTTAGAGGTATGTAAGGATAATTTAAATAAAATTTTAGTTTCTAGATAGGCTTAAACCCATTAGTTGAAGTAGATGTTCAGAGCCAAGAGAAATACTAAAAGCAAAGTTGATCGGCTTTATTTTCAAAAAGAAAGGTTGTTCGACTTTAAACAAGACTTGAGGCTAAAGAATATACTTAAAACGAGGGAGTAGACGATACTGGCACTTTCTCGCTAGTCCCAATCAAAGACTTATTCTATATCATTATAATTTTGACAATTTATTATGATCTTGATCTTCATCAAATGAATGCCAAGAAATTGTGATCTAGTGGAGGAGGTGTATATACAACAATTTAAGGGTTTTAAGATGAAAGGGAATGAGCATTATGTTTGTAACTTGAGAAATTCACTTTATGAATTGAAGCAAGTATTACAATTGTGGTATTTGAAAATTTGCTAAGTGGTTACAACTTTAGAGTT
This sequence comes from Erythroxylum densum, assembly GCA_024678245.1. Classification (NCBI taxonomy): domain Eukaryota; kingdom Viridiplantae; phylum Streptophyta; class Magnoliopsida; order Malpighiales; family Erythroxylaceae; genus Erythroxylum; species Erythroxylum densum. The sequence goes on along the minus strand of JANPWT010000246.1, from coordinate 12,450,008 downwards.
TGAGGAGAACACACTTTAACTCTGGTATATACTCTAAATTTAGTGGATGTTGTTAGTCTTGTATGCGGATAACATATTGCTACTCGACAATAATTTAAACATGTTTGAAAAATGTAAAAAGAAAGCTTTCAAAGAACCTTAACTATAGGATTTCCAAAATCCTATTATTCTCAAGAGTGGACATTTATAGTGACAAATTGAAGAAAGTTTTAGGCCTAACTTAAAAGGCTTATGTAGATAGAATATGAAAGAGGTTGAACAATCAAGATTGTAAATTGGTCGTGTCAACTCTAGTCAAAAGTATTAGTTGAGAAAGGAGCGATTTCATCATAATGAGGGGGAAAATGTTGAGAAAAGTTGCATTCCTTATAGTAATGCACTTAAAAGAGTCTAATGTGTTTAAAGGTATGTACTAAGCATGATTTTATTTTCGTGATTAGTGTTCTTGGAAAGTATTTGTCAAATCCTAATAATGAACATTAGGATGCAGTAAAGAAAATGTCTATACGCACAAAATTAGACATTATGTGTTTAGTTATACGTGTGTAGAAGATCTAAATATTATTGGATATGTTGATGCTAAGTTACATCTTTATGCTAGCTAGAGATACTGGGTCTTGAAAGAGTTCTGAACAATCTATTGTGTTATGAAAATTAAGATTATAGCTTGTTTCGGGCAGGAGCACATGCCAATTGGTTTGCTTCGGAAGTGAAACTACCTTCTCATTTCCCAGCACCTTTTGCGTATCTACAATCATGTAGGATGTATATGGTAGCTCACATCTCAACAGTACCAAAAACCAATCCTATAGACTTTGTTTTCCGTTTCTCCAGGAGCATCACAAATGCTTTAATTAGGTGGCATTTCCTTGTTGAGAGGTTAAGAAATTCATGATACTACGCATTGTCTCCGGAAATAAAAATGCAATACAGCAAGAAGCAGGACGAACGACGAAGATACTAGGATTTGTCAGAATTTTGTATGTAATCCTCTCATTCCAAAAATATTCACAATAAGCTATAGTTGACTATCATCATGTTTATGTAAATGTGGAATGTACCTTTAACCATTTCAGACATCAGTTGTTTCCTATTACAACACATCAATGCAAATTCCTCGTTTCCATTGGCGACAAGGCTAAAACTGCAGAAATCTAGAAGAAAAATCCAACCACACCCCCCAAGTATACGCCCATATCATATAGTGAAAACAAATTGAGGGTGGGATGACGGTGAGATTATTAGCTTTTACATACAAAGTACATATTATTGCCATAACTGAACTAGGGTACAGATAACAACCCAATCTGCATTTGATCATGTAAACTCTAGCAAAGTAAAATAAGAATTAGGTACATACATTCCTGTCAGACAAGGAGACATTTTCAATCCCTTCACAAAAATATTGTTAATTAATACATAACAACAACAATAACAACAACATCCAGTATAAATCGCATTGATATGCGAGATTTAGAGATCTAATAGTATGCAGCCTTATTCCTAACTAGTAAAGAGGCTGTTTTTAAATAAAACCAGCCTAAATAAGTTAATACTGTAAAATCATCAATTTTGAACCATACAGTAAGCTCCATAGCCAAATATGTATAAAGAAATCAGTTCAGGGAATAATTTAATCTCTACGTAGGCCCACAAACAACACACTTCCTTTGAATGTCTCCTGTTGTGCCATATGGATGTTTCGTCAGCTTTCTCAGATATAAAATAACTAATATGTCATGCGCAAACTCCTCCCTCTCTGTAAGATTAATATACAGCCGTAGATAAAGGAGCAGGTCAGGCATCTCCTGAAGTTCTTTCACAACTTATGGAAGAAGACTTAACACCAAAAAACAATTTGTATCTAATTTCTAATATCAACGAACGAAAATCAACAAAAAAAGGCCACCCCGCTAAACCCAACCTGAAGGAGTTTTTAATGTCCAAGGGATTCAGTTAATATTGCAACAGTTATATCCATCATCACCCAGCCATCCGCAGAATTGCAGAATCTTGCAGTCGCTTCATCCAAGGTTGTTACAGTTTTGTAGGCAAGTTGTAAGTTTTCTTAAGGAACTTTGCTGCTGTTTCATCATCCCGATAACAAAGAACTCTCAAGAGTGTGTTTGGTTCAATAGGGTTCCAGTGACCTGAGGTTGGAGGCAAGGGAAATCTAGATTTAGCAGAAGACCCACAGGTATCTAAGGTTATACTTTTAAATTGCTCAACTAGGCTCTCAGTTGCCGTGCGATACAAAGGAAGGATGCCTTTAACTGTTGTTGAGTACTTATCAATTAAATCAACTGGTAATCCATCACCATTGGACCAGAATAGATCTGTAAGAAACTTAAAATCCTCCTCAATCATTTGAAAATCTTCAAGAGTAAAAGCACGTGAAGGGCCTCCAGCAAGCAAAATCAAAAGGAATCCCTCTAGTGAAGCCTTCATCACATCAGTAATCACACGTGTTCTGACTCTATCATGCACTGTGGAAGCAATAATTTCCAAATACTGCTCAAGCTCCTGCAAGAAGGGCTCAATCCTGGAAGATGAAACTTCTCCAAAATATAGACCATCCCAAAGAACATGACTCAAATCATGAAAGACAACCTTGTATGCTGCTGCCTCACAGAGCAGTTGGATCCCTTCAATACAAGCAGCTGCCGAGAGCTCAAATCTTCTAAATGTTCTGTCTGATAAATCATCCACATGAGTGGATTTTGAACTCCTCAACTGGTCAACTACTCTTTTCTCTAACACTTTCAGCTGTGTTCGAAGGTGCTGCAAAGTATTAATACGTACACATAGCTGAGGTATCCCCCAGGAGGCATCACCATTCACAGTGCCAACCTGAGACTTCCTCCTCTGGGGTGCTTGTGACTTTTCCTTCTTTTTAAAAACATTAAATTTTGATCCCATACTACATCTAGTCAATGCAGGCAATGACGGAATGAAAGTGCTTCGGGTCCCTGCACATTAGAAGAAAATTTTCAGGCATGACAACACTGACCATAGTTGCTTTATCAAATATGGTTTTGAAGACCAGGAATCACATACCACATCCAGATTTTGCCTTAAATATGTAATTTTGCAGGCAATGGTCAAGGCCAGAGATCAAATCAGGAAGGACCATTGCATGCACAGGTATGGACAACAAGAAGAATGCTTCCAATGTTTCATCTACCAATCGAAGAACTTCAACAGCAGAAGGAGCAATTCGCTCTTTATTTGCCTGTGGATTCCATACCTATATTAAAAATGGGAAAGTCAGATTGTTGATAATTGATCAGAAACAATACAAATAATCAACTTATAGTGACTCAGTATTTAACCAGCCTTCAACAGAAGATCTGGGTCTAGTTGCTATGCCTACCACCAAAATTTTCGTTCTATCTCCTGCAGATGGACTAAATTACTCAAGTGCACAATCTTTTCAGTAATTTTGAACTAATAGAGCAAAACACATGAACTAAAGGAAAGCTAACAGCAATTATTCCATCAAACACTTGGTAAGTACGCAGATGAAGTGTCACATATACCTCCTGTAACAAATTTCTCTCCGCCCATTCCTTAAGTCTGTCAACTCTTGACTTTATCCATGACTTCATCAAATTGCCAATTAAAACCTTAGCTTCATAAGGAGGCATTTCACGGATTATTGACTTTCCTCCATCTTCACTATCTACCGAATCTTCAACTGCAATCTGCACAAGATCTTTCTCCAATTTGTCTGCAGCAGTCAGCACTTGTATAGCATCAGGTGTCAACTCAGTAATAGCTGAGATGAATTGCTTCAGCTCATTCCCATAACAAGAATGGAGGGTAGCCACAGCCACACCAGCTGCATGAGGATGCCATTTCTTCAGGATTGGAGAAAATATTGCCTTCTCATTAAAGGCGAGTTCACTGGCAGATTCCGCAACAATGGACAGGATGGGACTATGATTTTGCTGGTGTTTAGATAAGTGTCTCCTAGACTTGATCTGCTCCATTTTCTGTCTTAAGAAGATTAAATAAAACCTCAAGTCATCAGCTGACAAGCTAGGTCCATGATTATGCAAATATAGAACAGATGAGCTGTCTACTGGTCTAGAAACAGATGATTTCCTGAATTGCGATAGACTTTGCAGAACTGAATGCCAAGGTACTTCCATTTAAAGTTGCATACTTGTCCTAAGCTTATTTAAACAAAATTTAAAAAATCACAATGGTCTAAGGTCCAAATCCTCAGGTGAGGATAGCAGAACAGTCAACTCAAATGTCTACATGAGGTATCAAGGACCTATAACAAACTTAGTTAAAACTGAACTTCCATAATGAATGTTAATGGATAACAAATTGAAACATTTGATTATTTCTGGCAAGTACATTTTACAGAATTTCGGAAACTTGCCTGTGAGAAAGCAGCTCGAAGCGATGACCTAATATATGTATCAATCCTATCACAAGCAACATCAACTTGTTTCCTTCTCCCACGATATTCTTGAGATATATCTTCAATTAAGATCTTTGCTGCTACAGCTCCCAAAGAAACAATGCTTTGCATTGACTCCGTATTATCACTGTTAAAGCAATCACAGTAAGCAAGAAGTTTTTTTTCTGCCCAACCCAAAATTGAACTTAATGCGGAGCTTAAAACCTTGACATAATCTGGATCCTTAGCTGCCTTCGCATCCTTTTCAACATCCATTAACAGATTGTTGGCAGCAAACAACAGGTCTTCCTCAACTTCACCGGTTACAACATAATGATGAAACAAAACCCACAAAAAGCAGATATTATGCAACATCTGGTTCATTCCTAGTATTCCCCAAGTCTTCTTTATGAGTTCCAAGACCTCATCAATCTCTTCTATGACAGTTGTTTCATCATGAACATCAAAACATGCATCTAAGAGCATATTGTAGAGTCTAAGATTCAATGAGAACCCGTCAGCCCAGTGACATGTGACAGAAACAGACCCATCAGATGATTTACAGGAAAGAGACATAACAACACTGCGGAGAGCTTGCATTGATTCACTATGCTTCCCAGTATCAATTGGTTTTTCTAGCGCCCCACGTATAATCTGCTGGAGGCGCCATGGAGCAGTGTCTGTCTTCTCAGGTGGCAGGTAAGGATGTAGAAGCAGTCCAGCTTCTAGGAGCTTCAAATTTCTCCGCTGCCAAGTTTCATATTCTTGCTGATTAGGAAAATCTGATGGCCTGATCTGCTGCAGTAGCTCCAGAGGGAGGACCATAGATTCCATCTGCCTTCCAAGCTGATAAAGTGCAAAAACCCCAAACGCCGTAACTGACCACCCTTGACTCGGAATAAATATAGCATAATAGTTTGAAAAGCATATACATTTAGACGAAATCATAGAGTAGCTGATAAACTCATCGTGCAAGAGGAACATCGTCGATCATTGAGAAAAGGAAAACTGGGATCGCATTACTCGCTTATGCTATCCCACTAATTTCAATTTCTACCCTTTTCAGTCGTTTAATTTCAGAAAGTAGAAGATTAATATTTAAACTTTATAAGTTAATTGTTCTCTCCATTTCACCATTGAAAATGCAAAAGGAAAAGGAATTTAAAAACCCATAAAAGTAAGGGAATGTACAGACAAATAATAAAGCATCCAAAGGAACCAAACAAACTCCCAATTATAATATCAGAATATTAAAAACGCCAAATTACCATAATTCAAAGAAACCAAACTTCAATTTTCCAAAAATATATTTTCATTATATGCTCAAAAAGACTGAAGAAGCTACGAATTCGATCCAAAGCAAATACACAAACCTGGCCAGCAGCAATTCTTAACAGAGCTCGTCGAATTCTGGAATCAGTTTGCTCCGAAACTCGCATCTGAAACCTAAGCAACTCACCAATCGTGACCGCTTTTTGCGCTCTCCCTAGACTCGTCGGTTTACCGCCATCGTCAACTCTCTTCTTCCCAGAATTCGACTTCATTCCCAGCGCCTTCTTCACCTTACTAGCAGCAGAAGACGTCAGCGAGCGTTGGAGCGACGGAGCTGAAGATGCCGGAGCCTTGTCAGCAGCCCTCTCAGACTGGGGGATGTAGGTCAAGGGGCGGGTGCCGGAGCTCCGGCAAGCGGCGATTAGGATCTCATAGGCGGACTCGCGGAGGTCGGAGTCGGACAAGGTAGTGGCGGGGTCACCAAACGGTGACCTGAAGTCAGAAGCGACACGTGGGTTGTGAGAAGGAGGAGGAGGCATAGGAGCGTGAACGTAGGAGTGGCGCTTGGAACCGCCCAAGGACTTGTCCCTGAAGATGTGCGACATGTCGGAGGAAATTAGGAAGCAGTAGGGAGGTTGGGAGGGGGTCCATCAATGCATCTTTTTGCTTTTTTATGTGATTCTTGCTTGAATTTTAGGGAAGCCGAAGCACACTTACAGACGACTTGCTTTGTACTTTGATTGACAGAGTCTAGTGGGGACCTGAGGAGAGAGATTGAGAGAGCGTTTTTACTTTTTATCGAAGAAGCTAGCTGGTGGCGTGAAACAGAAAATTGTTAGTTTGGCCTTCGCATTAGGCAACAGTAAACATTTTACGTACTTATTAATTTAATATATTCAAAATTTGATATGTTCTTTTTGGTTTTCAATTTATTATTCGTTTGCCTGATTAAATACAAATAAATACTCCGTTTACTTTTAAATTCTCGGCACCAACCGTTGAACTAAATAGACATTGATCCATATGGCATCCCGTTGTTGACTTACGAATATTACTTAGTTCCGGCAAGTAAATGACTCGAAATCATGAGTTCCAATTCCATTGTTGTTATCATTATTAATGGGATTAAAGGCACAGAAGGTTGTTATTAAAAATACAAATATTAAATTAATTTAAAATTGTATCAATATAGTCATACAATTCTTTTTAATATGATAAAATCTTTGTTAGTAATTTCAAAGAAAAGTATCAGTAACAGAAAATGCTTCCTTATTTATCTAAGGATTTTTTGCAATAATGGTTATTGTTTAAAATTAGTAATATACGTCATTTTATTTTCGTCCCGTAAGGACAAGACGTCAAGAACAGAACATGGCGGTCTCATAAAATAATTTGGAAAGGTCAAAACACAGACTGGGCTGCTAATACTATACCTTATAATGAATAGCTACATGAAATCAGTGGTGTAGTGCAGTCAACATTGCATTGTTAACACTCTATTGGATGTAGTCTACGTTACATTACTTTTTATCACACAACTTGCGTCCTAAGCGATGTCGTTTTCTAACGAAACAAAACAAAATATATCATTTTCTTCTGTAATTGACCTAAAGCCTACCGTTTCTTCTTCACGCTTGGGTCGTCCCACCATCCGTTCATCAAACCGGCAGGACTTATTCATAACCAGAAAAATCAAGCTGTCCTGCGTTCCTAATTCCAGTATATTAAAATGATCTAAGAAAACACATATTCCACCAACCCAATAAGTACTTTTTTTTTAAGCAATCGCCTAAATTTAGTATAGTTTCATAGAAGTAACATTCATTCAATCTTCCATTTGTTTCTTGAATCTTTAATTTAATGTGTACTATTTTGGTCTTTTTCCCTCGCACAACACACATAAATAAACCTCCAACAATTAATGTCATTTACGGCAGTATTTATTTCTCTGTAGGCACATATTTATTTCCCTGCTGCTTTTCGTTATATACATGAATAATATTAAATACTTACTCCAATTTATACATATTTCATTTAGTTTCCCTCTCCGATTAGTATACAATGACCTTGATCAGACTCAGACTTGACAAGAAACACTCCAGCATTGCGAAGTCGCTGGTTTAGTGGCATTTTTTTTTGGAACGTAGGATCAAATTAAGTTAATATATTAAGGTAAAGCTCTCTTTCTTTAACCCTATTCTATTCACAATGTAAAATATCAAAATTTTGAATTTTGTTCACAAACTAAGAAGATATGAAGAAAATTTTATGCTGGCGCAAATTAGGCTATACAAAAGGTAAACACCCTCTTTCTCTCCCAGATGCCAAGAAGATATTTAACAGAAATTTCTGGACCTAATGCAGGTAGGTTAATTTGAACAAGTTTTGTAGTTAAAGAAATTGAACGCTCAAACATGTATTAGAGGCTACAATACACCATTAACTACTCTAAAACTAAGATGGCTATATGGAGCTGAATTACATGCTTTTTATGTGTAGGTACAAAGAAGAGCTGTCCATTTGCTAGTTTTCACCACATCTAAATCCTGAGTCAATGATTACTGGTTTAGCCTGGTTTTGGCGAAACTGCACGTTACTGTTTGGATCTATGGAGTTGGCTGCTTCTCACGAGAGTTTCGGTCGTGAAGGTTCCTGCAAAACAGAGAAGGCACGTCGGGGGTTGTTTCCTGATAAGCCCCTCCAACGCTTAAGTTAGTCTTTTTGGTGAAGGTAGGATCACTGTAAGCAGAGAGAACTAGGGTTATGATCACGTACCTCTGTTAGCAGAGTTATACCTTATATATGGAACATATGCTAGGTTTAAGTCTTTACGTATGCATGGGAGACTTCCACCTGCGAACGGGCCGCAGATGCGTAGATTGGGCTCGGGTCTGAGCAAGGAGAAGGGTCGAAGGAGTATATTAGGGTCTTGTAGCTCGTCCGTGGGACAGCTCGGGGTAGGCCCGATCAGTCGGATATTGATGTTGTAGCTCGTCTATGGGACAGCTCGGGGTAGGCTCGATCGGTCGGATATTGACGCGTAGTGCGTGACTGCTCTCAACTTGCCACGGGGGAGGAGGAGAGGAGCCGACTAATTGCGGTGAATGACGAGCTGAAGAGGGCGGTGGAGACGGAGCGGGAACGTGGTAAGAAGTACCTCCAGGCATGACAACTTGCCACGGGGGAGGAGGAGAGGAGCCGACTAATTGCGGCGAATGAAGAGCTGAAGAGGGCGGTGGAGACGGAGCGGGAACGTGGTAAGAAGTACCTCCAGGATTGTCATGCAACAGTGGGGGGTAGAAGTAGGATCGAGGATGTATTAAGAGGGTTGCGGTCCTCTATTAAGAAGCAGATGGTCGAGGCGATAAAGCGGTGGAAAAAGCGATTCCTACATGGGGAGTGCTTAGAATTCGCCTGCGACTTGACCCTCATGGTCCTGAAGAGGTGTCATGAGATTCACGTTCCTAGCGGGTCAGAGTGTCCTTCGTTCGAGGATTATGCCGAGCTGCTGCTTCCCGCTGCTCTCGGCCTTTCTTCGAAGGGAATGAGGGAGAGAGCCGAGGGAGAGCGGCTCTTTGTTCCGGATGAGGAGCTGGATCTTAGCTCAGAAGAAGAGGAAGTCTCTCCGCTGCCTTCTCCTTATCCTACTGCTGGCCTTTCCACTGCCGACCCGGTTGCTCCTACTGCTGGCCCTTCCTCTGCAGACCCGGTTGCTCCTGCTGCTGGCCCTTCCTCTCCTCCGGGAGGATCAGAGTGATTGTTTTCCTGTTTGTGAGGCTCATATGGTCAGGCTTGTGACCAGAGCTTTAATCGTGAGAAATAGAAGCTCGTTTTTCCTCACCTCGTGTTAAATATTACCCCCTTCGAATAGCAGGTCGCGAATGAGCGCACTTGATGTGGGTCGGTCGGGTGAATTAGGCCGAGGGATAATGAGGTCGAACGATTCGAGATTTTGTCGAGATCTTGGCTGAGTGTTAGTTAGGGTCGATCGATGGTTCCAAGGATCTTGTCTTGGCAACCTGGTCGATCTACGGTCGAGGACGAGCTATGGTCCCAAGGATCTTGTCTTGGCGATCAGGCCGAGCGATGTCGAAGTCGATCGACGGTTCCAAGGATCTTATCTTGACAACCTGGTCGATCTATGGTCGAGGCCGAGCTATGGTCCCAAGGACCTTGTCTTGGTGACCCGGTCGAGCGATGTCGACGGGATTTTCTACTCTGCCAATTTTAATGAAATTCGTTCTTGCCGAGAAATCTGAAAACCCCTTTATTGATGATAATGAGGGTGTGGGCCGTTAAAAAACCTAACTGGCAGGGCCAGGAAAAAGGTACCCGCACGTTGTGTACAAAAAACAATAATAAACAAAGATTAATTGAAATAAAACTTATCTACTGGTTGAACGCCTTCAAGTTTCGAGAGTTCTAGGGCCTCGATAAAATCTTCCCGTTCGCATCGCGTAGGATGTAAGAGCCATGTCCAGCTTGCTTTATCACCTGATAGGGTCCTTCCCACGCCTGTCCGAGCTTTCCAGGGTGTTTCCCAGCCGCCTCGGCTTTTCGCAGGACGTACCCACCAACCTTTACGTCGCTCGGCTTTACTCTTCTGTTGTAGAACTTCGTTGCTTTTTGCCTGACGGCTTCCGAATGAGCGGCTGCCCTATCCCTGTCTTCACTAAGAAGCACGAGTTCTGCTCGGCGGGCTTCATTATTCCGCTCTTCTTCATAGCTCGACACCCTTTGGTTATGCAACACCACTTCTACTGGAACTAGGGCTTCTGCCCCAAAGGTCATCCTGAAAGGGGTTTCCCCTGTGGCTCCGTTTGGTGTGGTTCTGTACGCCCACAACACTTCATCCAGTTCTTCCACCCAGGTCTTTCGGCCGTCTAGGCGCTTCTTGAGAGCACTCATTATCTTTTTGTTGGTGTTCTCTGCGAGACCGTTGCTTTGGGGATGAGCTACTGAGGTCAACTGCAGCCTTATCTTTAGCCGATCACAGAAATCTCTGAACTTCTCGTTATCGAACTGTCGACCATTGTCCGTAACCAGCACCATAGGCATCCCGAAGCGACATAGTATATTTTTCTTCACGAAGTTTTCCACCTTCTGCTCGGTGATTGTAGCGACCGCTTCTGCTTCTACCCATTTAGTGAAGTACTCCACTGCCACTACCAGGAACTTTTTCTGTCCAGGACCGAGAGGGAAAGGCCCCAGTATATCCATTCCCCATTGAGCAAAAGGGATAGGATGACTCACGAT
>JANPWT010000246.1:12366538-12381609 GCA_024678245.1 Erythroxylum densum | reverse complement strand
GTTGAGCTTTTACGTGTTTGCATGGGAGTCTCTTTCCTGCAGATGGGCTATGGTTGTGTGGGTCAGGCCCAGACTAACCAGTGGGTGCGAGACTGACCGATCGGCCTGTGGCTTGTTGTGATTGGGCTCGGGCCCAATACAGCCGACCCGACCAAAATGCAATTGGGTAATAAATTAAAAATATTTAACTTTTCGATATTTTATAATTTAGTATCAAAATTTTTAAATTTTTAATTTAATAATTAACTTTTTAAAATGTATACAATAAAGTCAAAACGTTGTGTACATTATTATTTTTTGTTCATTTGCTTAACAGGAAAACAATTGTTTGATATTTAATAAATATGTTAAATCAATTAAAAATTATAAAAGACAATTGGTTATATAAATTTTAAAATTAATAACTAAGCTAAAAAAATTTAAAATAAACAATATTTTCAAATTTTCAAAATATTATTCACTTTTAAATTTGTCCAATTTAAGATATATAAACTATATAAAGTTATACACATCACTTAATCTAAGGAAAAATATATGGGTAATTACAAGATTAATTTTCTATGTTTTATCACACCCCCACAATTAGAGACGGAGGAGGTCGGACACTCAGACTAGACCTAAAATTAAGAAAGAGTGATGAGGGGAATCCTTTTGTGAAGATATCTGCATACTGATAAGTAGATGGGACATGAAGCACTTTCACTTAACCCAAGGCTACCTTTTCTTGAACAAAATGGATGTCGATCTCAATATGTTTAGTATGTTGATGTTTCATGGGATTAGTAGATAGGTACACCACACTAAAATTGTCACGATAGACCAAACTGGCATGAGACAAAGGAAAATGGAGCTCAAGAAAAAGGTTGCGCAATCAATATGTTTCAGCCACAATATTAGCAACGCTGCGATATTCTGCTTTAACACTAGAACGAGAAGCAATAGCCTAGCATTTAGAAGACCAAGAAAGCAGATTATTGCCAAGACAAATGCAATAGCCAAAAGTGGATCATAGAGTGTCAAGATAATTACCCCATTTTACATCCGAATAGGCAGTTAAGCCATTAGTAAAGGATGAGTATAGCTACAAACCATGATAAAGAGTGCCCTTAAGATATCAGAGAATACACTTGAGGGCCTGGAAACGAGGTTTTCGAGGATCATGCATAAAATGACACACCTGTTGTACTGCATAAGTAATGTCTGGCCTAGTAAAAGTAAGATATTGAAGAGCACCTACAAGACTTCAATAAAGAGATGGATCGGAAACCAGAGAGCTAGTGCCACTAGATGACTTGACTTTTGTGTCAACTGGAGTGACCGAAGAGTTGCAAGAACCCATGTTTAGTCATTCTAAAATTTCTTGAGCATACTTACATTTAGAGAGAAACAAGCCATTTATGGTTCTTGACACAGAAATGTCCAAAAAAATAGTGAAGTGGACCTATATTAGACATGGCAAACTCCTTGCCCAAAGGGGCAATAATAGAACATAACAGAGTGGTAGATGATGATGTCAAGAAGATACCATCAGCATAAAGAAGAAGAATAGCCATGTCCTTGCAACGACAATAGACAAATAGAGAAGTATCAGATTCAGATTGCCAATTGGTAAAGCTAGTAGAGGTGATAAAAGTGAAAAACTGTTGGTACCATATTAGAGAAGCCTGTTTAAGCCCATGGAAAGACTTTTTAAGGTGACAAACATAATCGGGATGAGCTTTGCTGACAAAACCATATGGTAGGCGCATGTACACAGTTTTTTAAAGATGTCATGGAGAAAGGCATTTTTGACATCTAGCTAATGAATAAGCCAAGATCTAGAAATGGCTAACCTAAGAATTGTGCTTCCGGTTACTAGTTTGACCACAGGGCCAAAGGTCTCATCATAATTTAGACTAGCTTGTAAAGGAGTGTCAACTGCCACCAAGCAGGCCTTATGACGAATGAGGTTGCCATCAGAATCAGACTTATCCCTTAAAACCCACTTAAAATTAGCAATCTTAACCCTAGAAGATCGAGGGACAAGATCCCAAGTATTATTTTTAACAAAAGCATAATGTTCTTCAAGCATTGTCTTTTGCTAGTTAGGATCTTAAAGAGCTTATCTATGACTAAGAGGAATAGGAGGGGTTTATGTGTGAAGAGAGACAGGCTGCATTGTCTTAAAGATACCTCGTTAACTATGAGTGGCGATGGGATGCTGAGGTAGAGGAGGGGAAGGGGAGGGAAGTAGTGGGATGAAAAGGTTGTGATTGAAGAGAAGGAGAAGAACTACAAGAAGGTGATGGAGAAAACATAGGATATTCAGGAGAGATGGGAGAATAAAGAAGTTAACAAAGTAAAGGAGATGAAGTATCATTGATGGGATCAAGAAAATCATAAGAGTTGGAAGTAGGCATATGTTGCAATGCAAAAGGAAATTCCCCCTCATTAAAGGCAACATGCTGGGAGATAATTACCTTTTTGGTGGTGAGATCAAGACACCTAAAACCATGATGGTGAGGTGGATAGCCAAGAAAAACACAATGGTGTCGTGAGAGGGGCAAATTTATGTGGTATTATATGGGAGAGGTTTAGGTGGTATTATGTGGGAGAGATTTAGGAAGCAAAGACACCTAAACATGCAGAGATGAGTGTAGAGTGGTGGTTTATGAAAAAGGGTTTGAAAGGGTGTTTGTTATGTAAAGGTTTAGTGGGACGAATAATTAATAAATGTATTACCATGCGCAATGTCTCTACCCAATAAGATGGTGGTATGGAAGTACGCACTACATCATTGATGGTGTGTAACATACGTTCAGCTTTGCCATTCTATTATGAGGTTCCTGGACAAGATAAGCAACAAGTGATGCCATGGTGAGCAAAGAAGGTGGCAAAAGATATATGTGTGAATTCAATGCCATTATTATATTGAAATATTTTGATCTCGGTGTTAAATTGTGTGAGAACGAAAACAAAAATAATGCATGAATTTTTCAAAGATATGAGATTTTACACAGAGGAGAAACCAAAACAAGATGATAATAATCATCTAGAAAAATTAAATAGTAATGAAAACCACTCTCACTAAAGATAGGAGAGGTCTATAAATTAGAATGAACAATGTCAAAAAGAGTATAAATCATAGAAATGGAAGAAAAGAAAGGTAATTTGTATGCTTCCCTAGCTAACAGGCATGACATAGAATAGGGGAAGATTCTTTATTATAAGAAAATTTTATGACAATAAGTAACTAAAAGTAAGGGCTCTAAGATGTCCTAAACAACGGTGCGAAGTAGTGGCAGAGGAGACAACCAAAAACAATGAATAAGGAAGATGGCAAAGAAGTGGTAGATAAAGATCTCATGAGCTATTGCACATAAGAATGACTTGCTTTGTCTGCAAGTCCTTTACAAAGAAACCAAATGGGTCAAACTCATTGGAAAAAGAATTATATTATGTGAGTTGACACATAGAAATTAGATTTTTAATAATGTGAGGTGCAACCAAGACATTTCTGAGATGAAGGGGAGAAGAAGATATATTTAGATGGGTATTTCCAATATAAGAAATAGGAAGGGGGGATCCATTACCAACAAAAATATGTGAGATATTGCTCTTATTAAAAATAATACTAAGATTACTTAGCGAGTATGTCAAGTGGCAAGTGGCTCCGATGTCAAGATGTCATTGATTATCTATGGACTGTTGAAAAGAGTGAGTGGAAAAGTCCTACTACAGCTAGAAGTGAAGCATAGAAGAGCAAGAACTGGTCTAATGTGCTTGAGAGGGCAACAGCTATCCAGAAAATGTTGCAGGCTACTGTTGTTAGAGTAAGACCAACTATGGAAACTCGTGACCCAATATGAGAGGAGCAAAACCCAACAAACCAAGGTCAGCCGTGTTGATGGGTTGGGCCCTGGTTAGCCACATGGCTCCTTATGCGACCTAATAAGGCTGGGTAGGTCACGATGAGTCCCAAAAAGTGGGATGTCCAAACCAGGTTATCCCATTATTTTGTCACCCATTTTCACGTCCAAAGCCCTTGCATCGCCTATTGTTATCGTGATTTTGACCTCGACCATGATTTCTATTGCTAGTGTGAAAATGGCACGGTCGTCCGATGAGGGCAGGCAAAGAAACAAGCGTCCAACGTGATGAAAGTTCTACCATACTTTGGTAGAGAAGGAATAGTAACGTTATTTTGGGATAGAGAGGAAAGATATTAGTGTCGCTTTGATACCATATTAGAAGAGAATATTTTGGAGAATAATTTACCCTGCTTTGGATCTTATATTTCTATCATATATATAGTCATACAAGGGAATGAATATATACACTATACAAAGCTATGTACATCACTAAATTTAAGGCAAAATATATGGATAATTATAATATTAATGTTCTATATTTTGTCATTATCCATCCTTAAACCACAAAGACCTAGCCACCAGACGATCCTTACGTGCGTAAGGAACAATGCTTACGAATTCCACCTTGGTTACAACCAAGATTTTCCTTTTTAGAAGGTTAACATAAGTTGGAAGCTTATTAGAATAGTTCATCACAAAGATTTCCAGCAACCTTCATCTAAATGCTCATACCTCTGGAGTTAACTAACTCGTTAGATTCTTTGACGAAATGGTAGGCAGACATTTTTGTTTTTTGGATTTGGAGTAACCAAGTCTATTACCAGCTACAACCAATTAAGGACTATATATATATATACAAAGCCAAAGTGGCATACTTAGTCCAGCCTTAAACTGGTAATCGTCAGTTTTACAAAGCAAATACAAAAAAACAATCACATCTTTCCTTTCGTTTCCAATCTTTGTTATTTTAATCCGGAGCATATTGTTCTTATTCTGACTATTTACTTATAAATTGAATATGTATCTTAATTTACAAATGAACATAGCTTAATAGATTATTTAACAAATTAAAATTTTAAAGGAAACTACAAATTCAGTTTAATGTAAAAATCAAAATAATTGAAACTTAAAAAAATTCAAATACTTGGTTTTGTAACAAGATAGAGAAAAACTCTTTTAACTTGTCTCTTCTCATGCTACTAATGCTGCTTTTGTTATAGCCTATAGGCGATTCAATATGTATGTTTTGTGAGACCTGTTCTTTTTTAAAATTATTTTTTATTAGTTCAGAAAAATGAATTACTTAGAAATATATACAAATTAATTCCTGCTTTAAGTATATATCTACCTCTCGAAGTGCTTTTTAATTTAGTCATTGACGAAAATTAAGCAATTACTATATCAACCAGAAATTTTCTTTACCAGGGAGGCTGCACTGTTATCTCATGTGTTGCTTCCTGCATAATATACTAACCACACTGTTCAGCGACAGCTTTGAAAAGTCAAAACCAAGACCAACAGGTGTGGTCCACTTCAAAATATGTAGGGAAAGGCGATCCTGTAGACATCGCAAATTCATAGCGGGGGCCCAGCCGTGGTTGCCGTCACCTCACCTCCCCACTTTCCACTGTCCTGGCTTTGTTGTACAACAAACCAACTTTCAAAGCCACATTTTTTCAAATTCTATGTCGACCGATAATAGAATTAGAATGATTTGGAAGGAGAGGTCGGCACAGACAGAGTCTTGTGGATGCATTTCGCGGGGACGTGTCAGTTTCCTAATCCTCAAGTAATAATGCGCAGGGTATTCTTTTTCATTTTCTTTTAATTTTCTTGTGTCGACTCGACATACACTACTATCTTCTTGGGCCATGGACAATGGAGCTTGTAATTGCGGTAGGGTCCATGGAGCTTCATGGTGGGTTGGTTAAGAAGGAGCCATCAGAAAGCTCACGTGGAAAGGAGGACAAATGGGGTCTTAATACTATTTTAATTTTTGGAAAATGATAAGTTATCTTGATTTTACTTTTCTAAAATTATGAATGAGAAGTCTAACTCTAACTTGTTTTTATATTAACTTTTACCTTTTTTATTTCAGTTCAAACAATGCCTTTCTTCTTCTTTACAAGAGCATTGCTTTGTTACCATGTATCTAAATGAACTCTACTTTTCATTCTTGCAGCAAAAACTTGCTTGTGAAAAGCAATCACATTAACTGTGAATTAATTTATATTTTTTCACAAATGTAATATTTAAAATAATATTTGGTGAAGGGATTTCAAGAACTGAATTTCGTTATTTAAAATTAAGTTTTGATGCAAATATTGTCGGCTAAAAGTAAAATTCTAGGTGGCGTTGTCTTCAATCAAGCAAAAATTGCTGCTAAAACTATCTTCTCCACCCAGCTAAACTCACGGTCTACATTCTTTTTGGTCTACGGTGAGTCCATTTCGGTATCTGCAACAATATCTTAAATGGAAAAGGAAAAAATACTACTCGTAGGTCTTTTCTTTTGGAAGACATTTGCAGACTCTATGTTACTTTAGATAATGGGTATCTCCACTCCAGATCGATATATAGATATATCAAACCCGTGTAGCTCGGAAAGCAGGAACAATGATCGTACGTATAGGTACGCATATATAATCACATATAGACATAAAAGTGTGAAATCAAACTAAAATTCCATAGACATTGAAAATGATATAATCGACAAGTCGACTAAAAGCTTCAAACAGCTGAAAACGCACTGAATCGAAAAAGAAAAAAGGGCTTTCAACTCCTATCAGAATCTGCATTTTGTCTGCCAGATTGGCCTGTAATTTCGAATTTGGCCCTACAGACACGTACTAAAGAGCATGAAATTCTGTTTCATTTGCATGTGTCTTATCTCACCTATAATTGAAACCAAGAACTGCTAATCACTCCCCATTTCTAGCTATTATTATTTAAGCCATATCCCAGATGTTCAGAAATAGTTGCACGAAAAGATAATAAGATTACCAGAAAAACTTCGCAGGCACATTCAGACTTGAGCAACAGCTTAAAGCCACACCACATGCATGTTCGCTGTTTGTTTGGTGGATTGATCATACATGTCCTTTTATTTTCATTTTTATTGGTAATACGTCTTGCTGAGACAAGATCACCATGTGATTTCTGAGTGGTCTTTTAGTAACGTTTCAGCATCAAAAATATTACAACAAAACTTATTAGATTATAGACTATTTAGACATATATTCATCACCTTATTAAGTACTGGTGGTAGGAAAAGTCCAAGAGTCACTTCATATATATATCTATATAGACTCGTATATTTTATTATATGAACTCCAATTATGGAAAAGTTTTAGAGATTTTTCGTTCTGGGTTTCATCTACCACTAAATTAGAAAGTTGGGATGTTCTAACTGAGGAATGTTTGTGATCATAAAACCTTGCAAACGCTTCAAAAGTCCAAAAGTTGAAGGTGTGATCGAGAATTTGACTAGTTCCAAATTAGAATGACAAAAAAGCCCGATGACATTTTTTATTAATAGATTCAATCAATTTAGTGGCATAGTCATAAACTAATGATAACGAAGACGAGGATGCTCGTTAGTTGTGCAACCTTACTATATGAGATAAGGTCATGAATGTAATGATAAGTGACAAATTAAAGATAGTTAAGAGAAAAACTTAGGTAGTTTGAATATGTTAAGAGGAGACATCCAGACATTCAAGTGAGAAGATATGAGAAGATCGTACTTAGAGATTGTAAGAGGAGAAAATGGAGGTCTAAAAAGAATTGAAAGGAGGTAATCAAGAATGATATGACAATGTTGGAACTTATTGAGAACATAACCCGCAATACAAAACTTTAGCATATTAGGATTCAGATAAAGGATCCCTCATAAAGTGATACTTTAGTTCCCATAAGTCTTTTAACTCTTTCCTCTTGCAATTGGCCTATAATTGTAAATAAATAGTACTTACCTCTTAGGGATTTAACTTGAGGTTTTTTTTAACCTAACTTGTTTTTGTTATTGTTGTTGTTGTTCTTGTTATTATTATTATTATTATTATTATTATTATTATTATTATTATTATTATTATTATTATTATTATTCTCTTCATATGATCATTTGGAAACAATCTCTCTACTAATGAAGTAAAGCTGCATATTATTGAATCTCTCAAGACTTCGCATGTCAACCAACTTTTTAATGAAGTAAAGCTGCATATTATTGAATCTCTCAAGACTTCGCATGTCAACCAACTTTTTACTAGGTGTTGTTATTGTTGTTATAATCAATTTACTGATCCAAAGATTAGGAAAATAGTTGTTATATTGAATATTGAAAATGCAAAGATCAACGCTTTGACTATAACTAATTCTAGATTAATGAAACTTTAAATACATGATAAGTGTATATCAAAGATTTGGCCATTAACTAATTCTAGATTAATAAAAATTAAAATAAATGATAAGTTTATATGAAGTAATCTTAATTGACCTAGACATATACATATTGACTAGACAAAAAGTTAACATGTTGGTCGGTCATTGAGGTTCATAAAGTAACATTTTGTTAACATGAGATCAATGTTTAAAATTGAATATAGCTCGGAATGAAAATGGGTAGGGCCAAACCCTTAAGCTCCAAATATGGGCCCAAAAACATTTCATAGGCCCGAATTTGAGTTTGTTTACTTTTAAACATATTTTACAAGTTCAAATTTATTTATTAAAGATAGGTTTGAACTTTTTCAATTCGAACCCAGATCAAACTTAATTCAAATAAGTCCAAATCAATTCATTAAAATTGCAAAGACAAAATAATTAAAATTATATATATAATATTTCAAAATATGTTTACATATTATTTTGGGTAAGAGTTTAACCAAAATTTGAATCTAATCTCAATTAAATTAGAATTTATCAGTTGGTTTTAAACTAGATCAAAATAATTTGAATTCAAGCCATTTTACCATCTTTAAATAAATAAACCTTCTTTGCATACCTTTTTTACTTCTCACCCTTAAACTTAAAATAGTTAATAGAAGAGATAATACTTATTTAGTATCATTTTTGCATAATCAAATGTGTTTACAATCAAGGTTCCTAAGTTGATTACAAATCTAATATCGATCAAATGAGACCTTTTCAACAAGACCTTTTAATCTTTAAAAACTTGTATATTATTAAAAAAAATGGTAAAAAGGGTTAAACATCCTTAACGTTTACAATTGAATAGAA
The DNA here is from genome assembly GCA_024678245.1 of Erythroxylum densum. Taxonomy (NCBI): domain Eukaryota; kingdom Viridiplantae; phylum Streptophyta; class Magnoliopsida; order Malpighiales; family Erythroxylaceae; genus Erythroxylum; species Erythroxylum densum. The sequence continues at coordinate 12,372,520 of JANPWT010000246.1, read as the reverse complement.
GTGAGACCTTAGTGTTTCATAGTGTTTATTTTGAACTCTATCATTTTAAAAACATTCAGGTTAAATTTGTCGTTGACGAAAAATCTAATAAATACTTGTCTTTGTCAGATATCAACTACGTCATTGATGATATGACATAAATATAGAATTTTTTTTTAAATTGGGACCACATTGCCATAAGGGCAATATTTAGCTCTACATGACTCAATCATATTTTTAAAAATATATAAAATTTAATAACTAATTAATTTTTCTTAAATTTAATTTTCTTAATTAAAATTAATTAAACTAATAAAATCATTGAACCAAACGTTAATTTTAATTTACAAAAAGCTAAATTTACTTATCCTTAACCCTAAAATAATTCATCTCTAAAATTACCGATCTTCTATCCCTCTTCACCTTCCACTCTTCTCCTATATCCCCTATTTATTTAAGGTAATGGAGGAGGGTGGATAAGAGAAAAATGAAGAGTTCATCTGTGAGAACTACTTTGCAAAGAATCAATCAATCTCAAAATGATGAATTAGAGAATAATTATCTATGTAGGCTATTTTCAATGAAATAGGTCTCCCCTCAATTCAAATTTGTTAGCTAGCCCCCGCTATTAAGAAATTAATTTTCAAAATTGAATTAGGTTTTGATTGGAGTGATGCAGGCTTAAAGGTTTTTGGTAAAATTGAGATGAAATTTGAACTTGTTTTCTTCACTTATGTAAGAGCAGGGGCTATGAATGATTCTACCAAGGGCTCATATTTTATTATCTCTAGAATTTAATATAGATATAATGAAATATGTAATTTAATAGATAAGTAGTTGAAATCCATGTGATCTTAACTCTTTAATTTACCTACTGCAGTGTGCAACTAAACTTCTTATAGAAACTCAAGTAGAAGCACAAATAAGGAATATTGAAAGTCTAGTTAGAGTAGGAAGAATAATAGAAGCATTATGCTTCTTTTAAAGGAATTAATAACCATCACTGAAAAAATTCATAAAATTTCCTTTAAAAGGGGTAAACTATAAAGTAATATACAATGAAAAATAGATGTATCGAGAAATTCAATTAAGAAATGAATGTAATCCCACCAGTGAGTTATCATCTATAAATTGACCCTATATCTTCCTAATTGGGTCAAGGACTTAGTTAGAAGAAGGTGTATTGGTCTCTTGAGGCACTTCAGGACCTTTATGACGCTTACTAAGGATGGTGACCTCTTAAGCTAAAGGAAGAAAAAATTCTAGGAGAAAGTAAAGTAGAGATTGAAATTTACAAGAATGGTAAAATAGGATTAATTTCAAATGGAGAAAATAAGGTCAGGTGAGAAGATGAGGGAGGGAACAAGGAAAATTTTCAAATTTTGAGAAGTTAAAAAGGAGGATAAGGGGGTTATAACAAATAATAAGAGAGCCAAAAGCACACCAGGAAGCAAAGCTTTAGTAGTTGAATGAACTAAGGGATCCATCCAAAGAAGCTAGCCAAGCTAGTCAAAACAAAAGTGAAGGACAAAATCAAAAGCAAAGTGAGGGATTATGACAGTAATATACAATGTAAAATAGTGTAATCATAAACACTACAATAGGTAGGGGAGAATGACAGTAATATACAATGTAAAATAGTGTAATCATAAACACTACAATAGGTAGGGGAGAATGACAGTGATGGTGAACCTTCTAACCAGCATGAGAGTGATAGTAAACCTTTTGATAAAAACATTGTCTTTAGTATTCCACATTGAATACCCAAAAATAAAAAAAAACATTATGTTCCAAAGATCAACATTTTGATAAGTTATACGCCCATTAGTCGGAAAAGATAATTTAAAAAGATTCATTAAAGAAAAATAATCCACCATTAGGCAGAAAATAATTGAAAACTTAAAAAATATCAACTTGATTAACAACTATTGCATAACATTACCAAATTCATGAATCAAATGAACCAACACAATGGACTCATTTAACCAAACCAAACCCCTCCAATCAACCTCATAATTATATAAAAGAGAAAACCCAAACCTAACATCTGAAAATGCTCAACTTTTAAAAAAAAAAAGAGCAAGGAACCTAAAATCTTGAAACAAACATAGCAAGAATTACGTAAATTTCCAATATTTACACCAGAAATCCACTTATATCCCTGATTATACTCATTAAAACATGAATATAAATTAAGGCAAAAAGAAACCCAAACAGAGAACTTATTTAAATTGAAAACATAGGACAAAAGTCAAATTTAATTACCTTTGGACCCTTGGGGTAACTCTCTAGAAATGGGAATTTTTAACCACAAGACAATAACGACACTCTAGAGAGAGTGACAGTCCACACATAATCGCAAAAGAGCAATCGTCCACATGTAATTGCAAGAGAGTAGGAGATATTGTATCGTGAATGCACAAGAGAGCAGGAGAGTTGTATCTTAAATTCACACACAATCGCAAGAGAGGAGTTTTGTATCGCAAATACTCAAGAATGAAGAAAAAAAAGTAGTTCAATTTAATTTTCATTTAGTTTTTTTTAATTTAATTAATCTTTAATTTAATTGATTTTTAAAGAAATGAGTTCAAAAAAATTGGACCACATGTTATCAAACATGGTTTTCCACATTAGTGACATTATTGAAAAACTTAATGTTTGGATTTTTTCACAATAAATTGAAAGTTAGGACACTTTAGTGTCACTTTTTAAAGTTCAGGCTAGAATGCAAAATTAAGTAAAGTTTGGGATCTATTTTATAATTAACTTAAAGTTATATGATTTTAACTTCTTTTTATTCAACCAAATGACCAAGAAGACTCCTGCCATTATCTCTAGTACTAGTTCACCCTTTAATGTTTGCAACATGGAACAAGTTGTCTCAAATTCATTTTCATTAATTAGACATGATGCTCTCATTATTTGGAACACGTGGTCTGCTAAATAAACGCAAGTGCTAACATAACAGCTAACGTAGCATATACAAATTAATTTTAGTTTTCTAAGAAGAGTTTACTTATTAATCATTAAAAATTAAAAAAAAAGTTTAATACGATTTCCCCCAATTACCCCAACACCTTTCTGTAGAAATCCTTAACATTCATCCAAATAATCCCTAAAACCCACACCCATCCTCTTTCTTCGTCCTCTATGTTTGGTACAACTTTATAGCCATTTTATGCATGTTTTTTTTCTAATAGAAAATCAATTTCATAAGTAAAAAAAATTCAAGCTCACCCTATTACCACAAGTCGGTTCCAATTCCATATTTGCCCTACTTATTTTAAGCTTTTTGAGCTCTATGCTTTGTCTCTTAACCGTCTCTCTTTTATCGTTGATGTATTTTGCCAAAACCTTACCCCTCTACTAATTATTGCAATGCCATTCTTCGTAAACTTTTCCAAAGCCTCACTCTTGTTGATGCCTTCTATTAACACAAAATAACGCTTCATAATTCCTATAGAATGGATGCAATCACTTGCTTTTTCTTTATGAAAGCTTGCGTTAGAGTCTTAGCTAATTTCAAGTCTTATCAGCTTTATTATGATGTTTTGCAAAAAAATGGTATATTGTTAATCACTATAAGAAAATTGTAAATTTCCGACGAAAATTTGCTGACAGGAAAAATAAGTACATTATCAATGGAACATGCTTTCCGTCAATATAGTTGTCAGGAAAATAGATGCTTTGCCACAGAAAGAAAACTTTGTTAGTAAAGGACAAGGTGAAACTTTTGCCTATGGAAGTTAGCGACGAATAAGTGAAAGTCATCGTAAAAATAGGCGTCAATAATTCCAGGCAAGAAATATCGATGAAATTTATCGACAAAACATGGATTAACCCTACAAATGAAATAAAAATAAATATTGAAAGAGTAAACATTTACCCGTGAAGGTTTTTTTTTAATGTTATTGGATTCCTAAACTTTAAGTAATATTATACCATTAAGTAAGATTATACCATTTCGATAGTCAAATCATAAAATTAATAATAATAATAATAATAATAATAATAATAATAATAATAATAAAGTAAATAAAGATTTGTGATAACATTATGTTATAACAAAAATGAGAGTATCTAAAAATATTACATCTAAATATGTTTACCGACGAAACGTTTGTTCCATTGGTAAGTTCAACGGTGTCGGGTTGTTGTTTTAATTCGAAGGAAAATGACGTCGTTTGTTTAACCAAAAATAATGTCGTTTCTTTATAACATTTTAACGTAGGTTGATCCCTCCTTCTCACGTTTAATCTAGTCTGTGAAAAAAAATCAGAAAGCCTCTCCCTCCAACCTTGTCATCGTCGTCTTCTAATGTTCTTCAATTATACACCGTAGTCGTCGTCACTTAATCTAGTTAGTCGTCCATCAGGACTAGTTATTCCTCCATTTCCACTTGGTTTTTCATTTTTCATCTTGTTGTTGTTAGGGAAGGTTTGTTTTCAGTTTTGGTTGATTTCGTTTGTGTTTTATGCATCTATTTCAAGTGTTAGTGCTTCATTTTGCGTCTAAACGTGTTATTGTTGGTGAGGAATGCAAGGTACTAATGTTTTTGTTAATAGTTAGGGATGAGTTTGTTATACCTATAAAGTGTTCGACGAAAGGCTTAAAAGGATTAATTTGTTTTGTTTCAATATGGTAAGTTCAATAGAATTAGATACAATGTGGATTCAAATACAATGTAGATAGGATTCAGATACAATGTTTATACTTTTATAATAAATACATAATTAAACTAGCATATATATGGTTTCCTGAATCGTAATTGTTAACAATAACATAAGGTCAAAACATATATTAGGAAAAAAATTCAAAATGATGATTGTGAATCAAGTATAAGTTGATTAGTTTTAGAACTAAAAGTAAATAAATGAGACAAATCATTTATGGCATGGCAAAACAAAGCATAGATATGAATTTGGCAAGTTTACATTGTAGGTTTAGAATTAGTTTATACTGTACATTAATTATAGTCTTACCTAGGAGTTGGGGATTGAAAATAAAAAAACAATACCTATATTAGATATTAGGTCTAAAATAATGTTGAGTCCTAGATGACTATGAATGAGATTGCATGCTACCTTATGTCTTTGCATAGAATTTATCACTATTCTTTTCCTGATAATATTAAGCTCTATGCCTAAATTTTAAACCATACATGAATGTATAAGACTTGCCTTTAGAGTAAGGACTAATGGATGAAGCATATGTATAAGATTTACATGTATACTTAGATATTGATGAACTATGTTTATTTTTCATCTTAGGCAAAGGTTATTCAATATGAAAATCTTTTTCCTTTGATAAATGTAGTATTATAATTGGATGCGTGCCTATAATTATATTTAAACCCAAACCTATTATTGGAATTTTTTTGTGCTCTTAGCATGTTTTTTAGTTTCTCACTTTTTTGGTGAATTTAGACAATGAGTCTTTTGAAAGAATTAGCCTCCTTCTTTAATGTCTTAATCTTATGTTTTAATTCACCTAGGTTATTATTGCTAATAATAGCCACACTCTTATATGATTTTATAGTATAAAATTCAATCTTCATCATATCAATATCTCTTATGTACACATATTATTGGGCCCCGAACCTTTTTGATTACCTGAGGCATTGTTCATGACTACTCATGTATAAAGAAAGAAGAATTTATGAAATTTAAATTTGGAATGGAAAATATGGTTTAGGTACCAGATGGATTTCCATGAAAAATATTAGAAGTTGAATTAAATGATGACTTGAAGATTTAAGGCTTGGAAGAAGATTTAGTATGTTTTGCCCAACTCATGTCTGTTATGGATTAAATGATGGAATGAATTAACATGTGGTATTAATTAAGTTAGATGGCATAAGTTAGCATGAATTAGCATATGACATTAAATGAGTTAGGTGTAAGAATAAATGTTAGTAAATGTATTAGTTGACTTAAATGAGTTAGATGACAATTAATGTGTTAGTTGGGATTAAATGTGTTAGATGTGTTAGTTGGGCTTGAG
>JANPWT010000246.1:12298996-12309681 GCA_024678245.1 Erythroxylum densum | reverse complement strand
TGATGTATGTAAGAGGATTCAAAATTATTTTAAGAAATAAGAAACAAAGAAAGAGGCTTATAATATACCTTTTGGAGATGATGAAGCAAAACAAGTATTAGATAAGGAAAAATGAGAAGCTATTATGGACATATATTTTTATTTTCCTCCAAGAAATATTCCTAGTTCTCAACTTATTCTAAAAACTATTTTAGTTGATAAGGTTATTGTTTTGTGATGTAAATGAGTATGAGCTAGAGGATTTGATCATTTATGTATTCCTTTTAATGCTTTAAATTCACCTTATTTTTAATAAGTAATAGATGCTATAACAACGGCAACTCCAAGATTTAAGGTACTTTTTTATTATGAGATTCATGTGCCTTTGCTTCAAGATTTAAAAAAAAGAATATCAATTGATTGTGGATATATATAAATCTAGTTGAGAATCAATTAGATGCACTATTATGATAGATAGGTGGACTGAACAAAGACAAAGAACATTGATTAATTTTTTAGCATATTGTAATATTGGAACAACTTTTATCAAGTATGTTAATACTTCTGATGTGGTAAAAGGTACACATGCTTTATCTAAATTATTTTATGAAATTGTCTAATAGGTTGAACCAAATAATATTGGGCATTTTGTTACAGATAATGCAACTAATTGTGTATCAGTTGAGTACTTATCACAATCAAAGTATAAACATATTTATAAGTCTTACTTCACATGCATCTAAGATCACAATTTTCGTATATAATTATAATACAATTTTGTCTTGGTTAAGAAAGAAAGAAGATTGGGTTGAAATTATGCGTTCTGCTACTACTGAGTTTACAACTATATTTATTACTTTGAAAAGTATCTGCGATCATAAACAATTACTTCAAAATTTAATGACAAGAAGAAAATTTTTTTCAAGTCATAAGTTATTAAAGAGTGCGAAAGGAAAAAAAAAGTTTATTTTATTATTTTAGATAATAAACTTGGGATGTCTACTTGATCATTGTGAAGATTTTGGCTTCACTGATAAGATTGTTAAGCATTGTTGATTTAAATGAGAAGTCATCTTTGTGGTATATATATGATAGTATGTATAGAACTCACAAAACAATTATGAATCTTTTTAAAATGAATGGAGACTATATAAGTCTTATACAAATATTCTTAATCACCGAAGGGATAAGCATCTTAGTCAAAAGATCCATTTAGCAACTTATTTTCTCAATCCTTATTGCTTATATAGGGAAGATACATATACAAACAACATTATGGGTGATCTCTTCGATGTGATTAAATGCAAAGGTAATTTCTCTATTGAAGAGCAATAAAAGGTGATAAATAAAATTAGATTGTATCGTGAAGGTTTAGGAAGTTTTGCTATATCATTTACAAAGAAAAAACTTAAAATGTAAAACGACCAGCTTGGTAAGTTTTTATACTTTTATTTCATCCATTATTTATCAATAATATATATAAAAATATTATAGTTCTCATAACTATTAATTTAAAATGCAGATGACTAATGAGGATTATTTGGTGAACGTCATCTAACATTGAAAAATTGCTATTAAATTACTAAGCCAAATAGCTTATGCATTAGGTTGTGAAAGTAACTAGAACATTTTTGAACGTATTTATACAAAGAAACAAAATTCTTTAGAACATCAAACACTTAGTGACCTTGTTTACATTACTTATAATATAAGATTAAAAAATATGTATTTTATTGATTTTTTATTTTTTTATTAATTTTATTTTTGTTATTGACTTATAATTTCTTTATTATGTATTCAACAGTAAAAAGAGAATGCATGATTCAGTTGATATTAATTGTATTGTCCATAATAATTTTTGGATTGAAAAATAAGAATCATATTTTAATCTTGATTATAATAAACTTGAAAATGCGATTTACAAAAAAAATGAATTTATTACAACAAATGAATTGAGTATATTTATCGATGGTCAGTTAATATCTTATTTTAATCTTATTTAACATTAAAAGTATAATGTATTATAAATTTACAATAGAAAATAGTTTAATACATTACTAATTTATAATTTAGTTAAATAGCGTTTGAGAAATTGAAACTTTTGACGATAATGATCTACAACCTATTTCAAAAATACATTTTATTATTATTATTATTATTATTCTAAGTTCTATGATATATTCATATTTAGCTTGAATTATTACATTTGTTTTATTATTGGTTGATGTATTTTTTATTTCAAAAATTTTTTTTAATCTATTTTTATAAATTTTACTCTTACTTATTATATACTAATTTTACGCGTAAAGTTGCTCCAAGTCCAACGGCTGTCGAAGTTTGCAAAGAAGCGACCCCGCTTTCTGTATACAAAATCCTTCAGGTTTTTTAGGATAGGGTGCGCAGATTTTCATTTCAGCCATGGCGCTGAAATTGTTTCCTATCCCATCCCCAGTCTTTGCGCCACTGCCCAACCTCCAACCGATGACGTCTTACGTCTCCCAACGTCCGACCACCGAGATCCGATTCTCCCGGTGGCACAATGCCAATGCAGAGAAATTCGAACTGCGCCGGAGAGCCCAGCAAGAAATCGAAGATGACATCCGACGCCACCGCCGATTCGACGCAGTAGATAACATCGTCGACAAGTACGAGCCTACCGTAACGACGACGGCCACCGATACCTTCAAATCCACGGGAACACCATCGTCTCCGTCAAAGCCTTCAATTCCGGGCAAAAAATCCAAATACTCCAAACCTGAAACCCATCCCGCGTTTCGAAAATTCTCGAGAATTACGAAACTACCGCAACCAAAGGTCAAGGAAAAAGAAATCGATAGAAAAGCTGATATCAAGATTAGTGAAGACGGTCTCTCGTATGTCATCGACGGCGCGCCGTTTGAGTTCAAGTACAGTTACACAGAGGCACCAAAGGTGAGACCTTTGAAGCTGAGAGGGCCAGCGTTTGCGCCTTTCGGACCCACCACAATGCCCCGGCCGTGGACGGGTAGGGCTCCATTGCCGGCGAGCAAGAAGTTGTTGAAAGAATTTGATTCTTTTCAGTTGCCGCCACCGAATAAAAAGGGGGTTAAACCGGTTCAGTCTCCTGGTCCTTATTTGCCCGGGTCTGGTCCGAGGTACGCGAAGACGAGGGAGGAGATATTGGGTGAACCTTTGACGGCGGAGGAGGTTAAGGAGTTGGTTGATGGGTGCTTGAAGTCCAACCGGCAATTGAATATGGGTATGTATGCTTTAGCCTTCATTTTTGTTACTGCTTTTGTTGGGTTTTTAATTCCTAGTTCTTTTAATTGGGAAATGTGCTTGATTTGTGAAGTTAAGTGGAACTGGCATTCTGTTGGTTGAGGAATTCCATTAATCAGTTAATGTTGGAAGTGAATCCGTAGATTGCTGCTGGCTTTTCTTCTATTGTGTGGTTGATGTCGTTATGTATATATATGGTAGAGATTGTAATTTGCGCGCCGGATTCCTGGAGTCCTGGCTGTCTCTGGTTGGGGGAGCCTGGAATGTTGAGCTTGTTTAGTTTTCATCTTCGGGCAATCTTTTGCATCTAACTATAATTCTGCTGTGGTGCCTTGTTTTGTGGTGACGAAACTCACTAAAATTTTGTGTCTTGATTCATTTTGCAGGTAGAGATGGTTTCACTCATAACATGTTGGATAATATTCATGCTCATTGGAAAAGGAGGAGAGTGTGTAAAATTAAGTGCAAAGGTGTATGTACTGTTGATATGGATAATGTCTGCCAGCAGTTAGAGGTCGGTTTCTATCTATCATACTGAGTTGTGATTCATTTTTCATTTTCACATGTTATGCTAAGCTTGACGATACCAAGTGTTGTTGAGTTTGTAATTTGTATAATTTAACTCCTATAATCTTGTATTCGGCTATTGGAGTAATTATTTATGTTTAATGTAATCAATTTCTCTTTTGTACTTGCATTTGACAGGAAAAAACTGGTGGGAAAGTCATTTACAGGAAAGGAGGAGTTATGTACCTTTTCCGAGGCAGAAATTACAACTATAAATATCGACCCCGCTTTCCTCTTATGCTGTGGAAACCTATCACACCCGTTTATCCTAGATTGATTCAACGTGCTCCAGAGGGTCTATCCCTGGAAGAGGCAGCTCAAATGAGAAAGAAGGGGCGTAAACTGATACCAATATGCAAATTAGGTCACTTTCAGCCATCTATTCCCCTATTTAATGTAGAGGAAGAGAGTTTAAATTCTATTTATTGCGTTTATAATCACATCATTGATGTTTAAGTCCTTTGTTTGTGTTGCAGGGAAAAATGGAGTATACTGTAATCTAGTGAAACATGTAAAAGAGGCATTTGATGAATGTGAATTAGTCAGGATAAATTGTCAGGGAATGAATCCAGGTGATTACCGGAAGATCGGTGCAAAACTCAAGGTCTATTGGATTTTTTTGTTACAATTTATTGCATTTGTTCAATGTTCTACTAAAGATAGCATTCTTAGTTCGTATTGTTTTCCTCAGCAGGAACTTGTTTCGTGTGTTCTCATTTCATTTGAACATGAGCACATACTTATGTGGAGGGGAAGGGATTGGAAGTCCTCCTTTTCAAGACCAGTAAATGAATCTGATGAAACAGTTAGATCTTTCATCGATGATCCCGCTTCTGAAGGACATCGTCAAGAAATCAAAGAAACTGAAATAGTTACAGTCGAGAATGCCAATTCCCTGACATTCACTAATAATATTACACCATTTGGCTCTGAAGAACATAAAGAGTTTATGCCTGCCGTCAAAAGAGATGAGATTTGTACAGCTTCAGAAGCTCACTCATCCACAGGGGCGATCAATGAAATAAAAAATACATTGGAAAATGCTGGCAGTTCTGCTGTTAATGCGTCTGAAGCTATGAATGCTCATGATGAACCAACATTGGAAGATAAATCTTTGGCACAATCTGCTGCCTTAGTGGAATTGAACACTGCCCTAGAGAGTGTTGGGAGCAAAGAAAATCTCCATGAGATTTCTGGAGTCTCGCACAATGTTGATGAACCAGAAAATGAAAACTTGCCCCAAGTAGAGAGATTGCTACTGCTATTGAAACAGGCCGTCGAAAATGGAGATGCTCTAGTGTTAGTTGATGAAAATTTGGACGCTGATGTCGTTTATGAAAGAGCGGTCACCTTTGGTAAGTCTGCTCCCCCCGGGCCTGTGTTTAGGCATCAGCCTAAGAAGATAATTATGCAAAAGTGCGAGCAGCAAGAAGGTGGAGGTTTGAAGGTTGAAGAAATTGAGACTGTTTCCAAGAAACTGAATATCAATAGGAAGCTTAATGTTTCCAGGAAATTGGATAAAATTAGGAAGGTTGACGTGGGTGAACATTTTGTAGACGCAGTACCACAAGGAAGCCTAAATGTAGATGAACTTGCTAAACTACTGACCTAAATATTTGCAGACTCATGTACATACCATTTCTTTACAATAAAACGCTGTTAATATGGTGAGATGCAATGGTGGTGATTTCATATTAGTTCATTAGCTTTCATATATGCTCATGATTTAGTTACGAAGTCTTTTTGGTAATACGTCTTAGCTAGATGTTCGACTTATATTGATATCGGGTCTTAGTACACGAGTATTGCTAGAATTCGGAAAAGGTAGTGTTCTTGATTGGAAACAGACATGGGGGACATTTATTGAAATAAACCTTGTGGAATGACGTCTTGAACAAGAAACAGAACACTAATATAAACTCCTACTCTGGCTCTCTCCCAAAAAAAATAAAAAAAATTCTAATTACCCTGTTGCGATTCTGGTTCTGGATTCTTATCATCCTTGACTATGTTCTTCCAGAACCAATGGTTTTCAAAGAGTTCATGTATCTCCTCGATTGGAACTTGCTTTGTTTCTGGGAGGAGGAAATAGACGAAAGCACTCATGATAATAATCAAACCCGCAAACAGCAAGAAAATTCCCCATCTCAGGTGACACAGTGCTGCAAGGAAACATTGTGCTATCAAAGCTGTGAAGATCATGTTGACACAGACCACCAAACTGAGGCCAGCCGACCGAGTCTCCAGAGGAAAGACCTCACTTGGAACCAGCCACCCCAGAGGTCCCCATGATCTGCCATAAGCTAAGACGAAGATGCAAACGATGATGACAAGGAACAAGCCAAGTTCCTTTGAAAGTGGCACCCCTTTTCCAAACTTCAAAGCCAATGTCACTGCCACGGCTATCTGCAAATTGGAATAACCATCTATATTAGTAAACATAACGTTAGTCGGATCCAGAGTGTTCATGCAAAAAAAAAAGACTTGGCGCAGTTACCATGACAAAGATCATTTCAGCCCCAGCTTCCAGGAAGAAAGCTCGCCTGCCAAATTTGTCAACAAAAGACATTGACATGAGCGCCCCCACAACGAGCGCGCCGTTGGTAATGGTGGCTGAAATTAAGGAAACGTTGTTGCTGAACCCTAAGCTCTGGAAAATGACTGGCGCATAGAAGAGTATGGAATTGTTTCCAGTAAGCTGTTGAAATGCAGGGATTCCCAATCCTCCAATAATCAACTGGGCCCTATACTTCCTCCTCAGAAGATTGGCAAATGGGTGCTTAACAGCCTTAGCTGCGTTGCTTGCTTCAATGAGATCACTAAGCTCAGCGTCAACATTTTTGGTCCCTCTAACTTTCTCCAGAATTTTTCTTCCTTCATCTATGTAACCTCTTTCTACAAGACTGTTTGGAGTCTCTGGAAGGAAGATGCCTCCAACAAACATCACTAACGCAGGCAATGTGGCCAACCCCAAAGATAATCTCCATCCCCATGGATGGATCTTTTCTGTTGCATAATTTACGAAGTTTGCTACCAGAATTCCCAAGCAAGTTGTCAGTTGAAACAGTTGGTTTATTGCTCCTCGGACTTTAGCCGGGGACATTTCGGAGAGGTACACCGGAACTGACTGCAATCAACGTATCATTGCAATATCAACAACTACGAAACCAGTCACCAAAACGTCAAACAACTGTATAATGGACTTACTTGGTTACCAAATCCAATGCCAGCACCAAGCAAGCATCGTCCAATAATTAGCATTGCAATATTCTTTGCGAAAGCGTTGACTACACCTCCTGCAAAAAAGCTAGTTGCACCAACCAGGATGCTAGCTCTCCTCCCACGAGTTCTGGTAACATAGGAGGCCACAAATGTAGATACAAGAGCCGCAAAGTAAAGCGAGGACGTGAACAGTGTGAGGATCTGATCATCATATTTACAGTAATCTGTCTCCTTTAGATGGGCATTCTTCCTATTATAAATATGGGGAAAAAATTCCTTCAAGAAATCGTCCATGGAAGTCACTCCACCTGAAACAAGAACAGGCCATGCCATACATGCCAAGTCGGTTCGGTTAATAGAAAGCTTTGAGGACATGATCTTTTTTTAAAATAAACTTGGTTAAAACCAAATCAATAGGAACCAAATTAATTACGACTTTCATTCTGAAAAGTTGTTGCCTGGTAGTATCATTTGTTCATGTGAAGGTCATCCAACATGTACACTTTCAGTTCATAATTTCTTGTTCTTATTTTCAATCAGATGCAAAATCTGTAGTAACTAATTGCAAAACTTTATGAACTTGAGAAACTGACCTGAAACTCCAAGATCATACCCAAAAAGCGAACCTCCCATGGATCCAACAATACAAGAAAAGATGAAGTAAGCAGTAATGTTATACTCATAAAGATGAGCCCTTTTGGGGTCGGATGCATCTACGACACCTCCACCTGCCATTGCTTCGAAATCTGTGTTATTTCCTTACCCCTCTCCAAGTTGAACCAAGCTTTGAGTCCCAAAAGTTAAAATCACCAGTAATGTGCTGGTAACAGAGGTCAGCCGCAGCAATCACCCACCCAAAATTGAAGCAGAAATTAACGAACAATTCCCGATGAAAAGCACAAGTGCACGAGACCTCTTATATCGATCAAATGCATGTCATCAAATTAAACGTATATCCTGAGGTGTGACAAAACTACACGAAACAGAGAGTTCTACAGTTCCAGCTATTTGTTCTCATCACATATATAAAGATCCAATGCATACAGCGAAAAACAGAAAATCTATCCGAGTTTTTCTCTCAAGTATTAACAATAGGATAAGTTTGACAACTAATAATTTTATCTTATCATAGATCAACGATTTGCATATCTATTTTTTTGGGTAAAAATCTATCTAGTTATCTTGAATGGAAACAAGTTTCCTATCGTATCGGTTTCCTGAATCCTGATCACATCGGAGTATAATCTCATCATTAAATGTATATAGATGACTGCTTTTCTACTTTATAACTATATATGTGCGGGACTTCTCTTCTAAGAAAACGATAAAATTATGGTTTTTATTTTGTCACTTTCTATATGACAGCTGAAATTCATAACTAAGCGACAATTGTTTCGAAAGTAGCTTACGTTGAATAAATGCTTGTCTTAGCATAGTTAATTTTTTTTGGAGCCCTGTTTTCGGATAACAAGTAGTCTTAATGAACTTGAAAAGAAGGCTCCGATGAATAAAGTGCATAATTAGTTATAAAAGAGAGTTACATTTAACATGTGTTAAAACCTAGTGAAAGGTAGTTCCATTATATATAACTTTTTAAAGATTATAAAGTCCATTTATGAAATGTAGATTAATTCATAAATAAAATTAATTATTTAACAATCATCTAGCTAATTTCTTAATAAATAAATTTAAAAATAATAAAATAATTTATTCGATTTGAATTATAATTTATAACTAATAAATGCATTACGTTTTTAATATTATATTTAATCAAAGAGGTATAGTTCTTTATTAAATTATTTATCAATCATTAATTGTCTGTATTTATGGATAAATTCAAAATTTAATAACCAAAATCCTTGAATTAATTTTCTTTGTATTTACTTCTTTATATTTTTAATACATTTGCATATAAATGTATACATATTTAACAAAAAAAAGTAAATGTACTTATAAAAATGTTACTAAAACTATTTCATGTGTTAAAGTGAGTCAAAATTCAAAATTAAAAATATTAAACCTTTACTATAACAATTAGCACATAATATAAATAAAAGAATTAATATATATTTTAAGAAGTAAATTTGACATCAAACATTCTTTAGATATTACATATACATTTATTTTAGAATTATATAAAACCACCTTTACAATTTTCAACTAGTAAATAATCAAACACATGTATTTTTTTCGTATATACATATATATATGAAAAAATCTTACAAAAACAACCCAGTAGGAATCTCGTTAGGATGCAGGGTTTAGGAAGGAGTAGGCAACCTTATCCTTATATAGTAGAGAAACTGTTTCTAATAGAACCACATCAAAAAAAAATTTAAAAAACAATTATGCAAAAAACATAAAAATTAGGTTATATAGGAAGGATATATCAAGTGTACCTAACATACCTAAGAAAAGTGAGAGAGACAATAATGCATAACACAAAATCATTGTTTATCAAACAAAATTTGCATTGAAAATGATAGGCTATATGATCAGAAAAAGCTTATCTAAATAAGAAATCTGGTAGAAAATTGACTTTGAAGAGCACTTTTATTCAAGATAGAATAACATCAAAACAAAGGACTTTTGTAAGTAATATATATATACATGGAGATGTATGGGAAACATGTATATTACTAAAATCTAAATTCGTTGATTCACAGTTGAATAATCAAGTTGGTCGTTTGGTTATAGTTTAGACTGTAATGTTGTGATTTATCTCCATGTAAGTAAAAGAGTTTACTTTAAGGGAATGATGAGTTTCATATCATGATAGTAGTTGACTATCGATAATGGCACCATTAAATGAATATGAAATCAAGTATATTTTTAAAGGATAAAGTGGGTCGTTATTTTAACCTTAAAACATACACCTCAGCATTCCTTTATTACAAACCACAATCTTGATAAGTGGTGAACTTATATGTGTTTCATTATAATTCTTGGTATGATCGAAATGAATTTTTGTAGAGTATCAATCTAGTGTCTACATGCTGGAATTATTAATTGAAACATGTATCAGGGAACGTTCACTTAAATAAAGAGTTTATAGTGATATCATCACTTCTAGATATTTTACAGAGTTTGGTGATTAAACTGGCGCTAATAGTTTGATTGACTAGCTACCTATCAAATCTTAACACCAAGATAGGATCTTGTGTGTTAATCACCATATAGAGTAAAATGGACGATCCAAAAGAAAAAACTAACATAAGGGCAAAACGGTAATTTTATCTTTTATTGTGTGGATGACATAATATGATTCATAATAAAGTTTGCATTTGAACATCTTATTTGAAACATTTATTCTCATAATATTTAGTAATTCAAGAGTTCAACCAATTGTCTTTAGTGGAATGACATTTGGTTAATAAGTTAGAATTAATTCTAATGAGATTAAATTAATTTCGG
The DNA here is from genome assembly GCA_024678245.1 of Erythroxylum densum. Classification (NCBI taxonomy): domain Eukaryota; kingdom Viridiplantae; phylum Streptophyta; class Magnoliopsida; order Malpighiales; family Erythroxylaceae; genus Erythroxylum; species Erythroxylum densum. Next base: position 12,299,241 of record JANPWT010000246.1, on the reverse strand, counting down.
GCTTACTGGAGCTTCAATTATATAAGTCCAATTAGATTCCCCATTTGGATTCTAGGAAGGTTATCAAGCAAAATAAGAAATATAAATAGATGTTTTAAAGCCCATGATTGAATGTTGGGCTTGCTTTAATTAGAAGTCCAAATGAACATTTAATATTGGGCTTGATTTTGGTTTGATTTGATTAATTAGATTAATTAAATTGAAACAAAGTTATTGAAGAAAGAAGGAGGGCATATTTCAATTTT
>JANPWT010000246.1:12272044-12291003 GCA_024678245.1 Erythroxylum densum | reverse complement strand
GCAAAACTCACCCAAAATTTGCAATTATTTTTCAGGACCCAGAAGAATACCCCGTTAGGCAACGGGCGTATAGCAACTGCATGCGAGTGAGAAAAGAGGTCGGGATCAGTTCGCGTCTGCATTAGAGTTTAATAAAAATTTTAATTTCTGAATTTTTGTACAAATGAATAGGTCATGTTGTATAGTCAACAAACTGAATAAATTTGTTTTTACAAAAGGGCCCTCGTGGTCATTGAACTCACCAATGATTATTTATATAAATTGTTTTCCGCATAATATATAAAGTATGTGTATGTTTAAAAAAATTTATATTGAGTTTTGACTGAGTGATGTAACACGCCACCCTCATAGGGCACGGACTCGGATATCATCATCGATGTCGGGTTCGGGTCATGCGGGAGTGGGGTGTTACAACTAATGTCCCAATATAAGACGTATTCAATTGGTTTGAAGTACTTTTTAATATATGGAGTGGTTTTTATTTATAATATGGTGGTATGTGTTGTATAATCTAATGATATACTTTATGCAATGCTATAGTAAGTAATGAGATAGAGGATGAGAAGAGTTCTTTGGAAGTAACAACATCCAATAGTGGGGAAAATATTGAGATAGAGGTGGTACTTAAAATAGGAGTGAAGTTTAAAAATTTCTAATTGATATTTGATTTGTACCAAGAGTATATAAGGTGTCACATGTTTGCAGTTGTTATAAGAGGAGGAAGGAAAGATGAGAATGGAGTGTTTAAAAGCAAAACTTTTATTTTTTATTAAGGTCGATTGTATAAATCACAAGATTTGAATAAAATAAAAGGAAGATCAAGTTAAAGAATTGAGTGTAATATTTGAGTAAATTATCAATTGGATGAAGGTACTTGGATTATGCTAAAGTTTCAAGATGTGCACAACCATGATTAAATTCCAAGTATATGAGATTTTTAAGGTAACATCAAAATTTAGATAGCCAAGTAAGATTTACATTAAAAATGAACAGTCGTTACAAAATTAGGTTGTGCATAAATGTATAGTCTGCTATTATAGTTGCAAGTGGGGGTGAAAATATGAAATGTTTATGAATGTATTTTCTTGATCATATAATATGTTAAGACAAGTGAAGTTGGAAGGAGACATAAAGAAGTGAACAAAATTTTCATTAGAATGAAAGGAAAAGATAATAAATTTCTCCATGAAATTGATTTTATAAAGAAGGAACTTCAACAATTTATATTGAATTTATTGAGATTCTCATATTTAATACTACTTAACTTGTGAATAAATACTAAATATAGTTTGTTCCATTAGTTAGCAAAAACCATAATAGGTTGTTTATATTGCTTAGTTGTGCACTATTAGGCAATAAAAAAATCAATAATTTTTATTAGTTGTTCTATACATGGTTGAGGTTTATGAATGAAAAATCACTTGATGCAATAATTATGTATGTATGTAATAGTATAGGCAACACTATTGAGCTGGCATTCCCAATTCCAAGGCATATTTTTTTAGCATATACTTAAGAAAATATCTGAAAATTTGGCATAAAAAATTGAAAGATACATTAATGGATGTTGTTATGATGCCACCAACATCAAAGAATTCATAATAAAATGGAATAAAATGATTGTGGATTTTTAGTTAAGAAATAGATCATTGGTCAAGTCTTTATTTAATGACCATATGAGGTAAGCTCCATTGTATGTTGGGAAATTTTTTTGGATGAGAAAGTCAATAACACAAGTGAGGAGCTGAGTGCTTATTTTGATGGATATGTGTATTTCCATAACACATTGAGATAATTTGTTGAGTAATATAAGGAAGTAATCAGGGAGAAGATTAAGCATAAAATGGAGTTTGATTACTTGTATTTATAGAATAATGCATTTTAGTTGTGCAATTTGATATTTGAGAAGGAATTTCAAAATATGTATTATAATACCTTGTTTTGTATTATATAAGATGAACTAAAAAGTGTGATGCATTGTAAGGTGACCAAATTTATATTGAAGTGAATAACAAATTATACAAGGTAGAGGTGATGGGTTAAGGGTGCTTAATTGTCGACCTATAAATAGTTGCATTATATGGCTAACACCACTAACAAATTACAACTATATGTATTTGAATTTACGGAGATTATCTAATACTATATATCTAAACTCCTTTAGCAAGGTTAAAATAACATTTTTTTCCAAACTATCTTTTTGTTTAAAGGTGGCAAAAGGATGTTGTTAGGTTGTATAAGAAAATAAAGGTTAGTAACATTAAGGAGGAAGATGATATTAGCATTAGTAGGATAAATAGATTGGAATTGATTTTCTTTAAGTCCCTTGATTATATGGTAGTTAGAAAATCAAAATTTGATTACTTGTATAATATAGTAGAAGAAACAAATAAAAAATTAACAAGTGTCAATATAATTGATTCAAAAGATGTTGATCATCGTTGTGTATATATTGAATCCCTTCCAAAAGATGTCAACTTAAAGGTTCTAGCTACCTCTAGGTCGTGTGTTAAGTTAAGAACAAAAATACTGAAATTTAAACTAAAAAATTAACAAGTGTCAATATAATTGATTCAAAAGATGTTGATGATCGATGTGTATATACTGAATCCCTTCCAAAAGATGTCAAATTAAAAAGATCTAGCTACCTCTAGGTCATGTGTTAAGCTAAGAACAAAAATATTGAAATTTAGAGTGGAAGAGGTCCAAAAGGAGAAAAAAGGAGGTTAATTATTAAAGATATAGATTGAAAATAGTAACTTCATATACTAAATGGTTTTTTTAAAATAATATTACCCATCAATTAATTATATATATTTGGTTATTTGAATGACATTAGTTGGGAGCAATGATAGTTGATGAGGGGAATTTAGGTATTATGAAAATGACGTTAGAGAGATGATTTAGAATATAAATGTCTCTTGTATTCCATGTAGTTAACAAGTAAAATATGTTAAAAGATTTGGTAATGGTTATATGTATCTTATCATGAGTGTTTGTAATAGACAATATATGAAAGTACTGATGTATTTGAGAATATATTTATGTTCAATATAAACTTTTATTTCCAAAATTTGAACATGTTATAAGCTCAATTTCTACCAATTATATTGACTTGCCAATGTTTACGGACAATCCTAAAAGTGTATGATAAATTTAACTATCAAAAATAGAATGGTGAATTTTATATTATGGTTAAGGAGTTATAAAAAGAACCTAAAGTTTGAATAAAATATAATGTATGATAACTAGAGTTTTATTCCTTTACTTATTCTTATAGTTGTGAATAGAAGATCTATAGAATGATCCCTCAAATATAAATAAATATATATAGTGTATATTCCATCCACTTACATATGCCTTATTAATTTAAGGTTTTAATAAAATATATTTATGGTTTCATGTAACCTTGAATTGCTTTCAAATGTATGTGATAGGGAACAGTATACAATTGCAAATGCAATTGTATTTAAAGTTGTATATCTTTATATTCCATATAAGAAAATCTATCTGTTATGAAATATGGTTGTGTTAACTCCTGTGTTTCTCTTTAGAGAAGATAGGGAGTATTGCATAACATCTAACAGGAGGGGGTCTCGTGATTAAACTTGGAGCATATAGGCTAGATGATTGTTTATGACTTGGAACATGCTTGTGATTTCTCGAGTTCTCTTATAAAGAATTTAGGTCGTAGTATGCAAATTGAAACATAGGTATGCTTAAGCTCATGTTCATCTCTATATTAAGATTATAGTATTATATGATAATGTTTGTTATTCATATCTATCTCTAAATCAAGTTGAAATTTGTATGTTACATTGAATAGAACTATGTTAATGGTTGTGCTATTATATAGACAAGAGATGCACAAGTATATTTAAGTTTCTGTGCCTTTAACTTCATTCTATCTAATCAATTTATGCATACAACACTAGTTTAAACTTTATGCATTACATGCAATTTAAGGACGTTTCAAATGATCAACGGTAGTAGTTATAAAAACAAACATAAATATCTACTACTTTATGAAATTAAAGGTTCAATTTCATAAATTTCATGTTAGAATTTACCTAATTTTAGAAGAATTGTCATTTAACTTTACTATATATGATATTTTAGTTAAATTTGCATTTCTTATGGATGAAAATTAGAGACTTTAAAAATTGTTAAATTTTTTTCTAATTATATGAAATTGATGATTAAATAATTCAATTAGAAGTATATTTAGCATTTTATACCTTCATTTTCATTCATTATTATTGATTCAAGTTTATTTAAAAGTATATAGTCATTACATTTTATGGAATTTGGGAAATAGGTTCTAAGTTTCAATGGTTCTTTTATGAAGCCAAAACTATTATCTATTTGTTTATGAATTTATAAATTCAATTGAGTTGTTATGTGATTATAAATTCATAACTAATCCTAAATTATGGTTTAAGTAAACTATCTTAAACTTTATAATGAAATTTGCTAACCTTATAGCTCCATAATTTTCCCTTTATTCAAATTTGGGATAGAATGTTGCACAAATCAGTATAATTTGTATTTCCATTAACATTATTTGAAAAGATGACTATTATCTTACATTTAAAATGAACTACTGCTATTTCAAGTTTTGAAATTGAGAAAATCCAAAGATGACAAAAAATTTTAGAAATTTTGATAAAATTAGTATTATTTTATTCCTCTTCTTAGGTATAAATTTATATGAATTGTGGAAATTTTTGGTGATTGCATTTGCTTGAATTTGTGAAATTTTGCAAATATGAATAATAATGTTATAAAAGTAAACATACTTATGGATTGTATTTTGAAATGAACGGTTCAATTAAGTTTTTGCATGCTTTGAATAGCTTAAGTTTTTACTTGTGGAACATATTAACTATTCTTGACTTTTCAGTTAAAATTACATAACCATTGTATGAAATGTTTATCCTTTAGTAAAATTAGTTAATGAGTCTCTTGCTATATTTTCCTTTATATTATCCTTTAACTAATGATCTTTTAACTTAATTTTAAAAGATCACTCTTTGATTCCTCTATATGATAATAATTATATTATGCATTGTATTGGTGGTTAGTGTACTGAGCATCTTACCTAAATCAAATCATTTTAATTATTGGACAAGTTGCTTTCCTACCTTAATTAAATAGATTAACTAACATTATTTTTGGATGTTAAGTGCTAGATAGGAAAAAATAAAGGAGATTATAATCACTACCTTTTAATCACCCTAACAAATTAGGGTATCATAACTTTATATCTCCTATATGGCCCATCAACTTTTTTAATCCCTATAAAATGACATGATCATATGACATTAGCTAATTTTGTAAGCGAATCAAACAATCTTATATCCTATTCTTTTAAATCCTCTCTAAATGATGTTGATCTAGTTCCTTTAATTTCCTACCTTAAATATCATCTTTTCCATAGTTTTAGTGATAAAGCTTTTACATGGTGACAAACTATATATGGAAAAAGTTCTAGTGTAAGTCATTGACAAGGTAACAATCTATAAGCTCAATGATGGATAGTAAATATTGTCGTATTTTTTATATGATGATCAATTGTCTTGCATGGGTGTATTATAGTATATTAGGTACAATAACATGATGTGGAATTTCTTATTTTAATTTTTAACACATGACTAATAGAAATATGTGAATATGTATAAACGTACCTAATTATTTGTTCAAAAATATGTTAGGAGAACTGAAATTTTAGTTGCTACTACTTAGACACATAAACAAGAGACCTTGAAAAAACAACTAATGTTTATTAGTTTGTTACTTTGATACAATAATGTTTTCTCTTTAACTGCTGATATTTTATATATGATGGTATATTTTAGTATCACTATATGATTTTAAGTCCTTGGTATTAGCTTAAGCATCAATAATATGTCCATCAAGAAGGAAAAAAGAAGTGTCCTAATTGAGGAAACTAGAAATAAAAGCAGAAGGTTAAAGTTATCATCATTAATGATAATAAAAAGAATGCATTACTATATACAAATGAAGAACGAAGCCCTATATAGCTGGAATTTGTGGTCTTCACGATTTAATGATCAACCAATTAGGTTTTTGTAGACATTTAATATTGAAGGTATTATGTAATTACATTTTATGCCTAAATTGTTATGGCCTTGTTCATAATTTTTGGCACCCTAATGTCCCTTATTGAAATTTAGATGGGACATTTGATATTTGTTAGAGACGCACTACTCTTGGCCTTTAACATCTAAACATACATATAAAGTTCTTTGTACCCAATTACTATTGCATATTACTTATAAATTTATGGAAATAACTAGATTAACCATGTTTGACAATGACTTAATAAATGATATTTTAACATAAATGAATAAATGGTTATAAAGATACAATATAGGATCTTCACAACTAACATAAAATATGTAGCAATGGTATTTTTTATAAAGAATTATGATATTATTTGTATTTATTGAAGGTATTTTTGTATAAGTTGTGATATTTCTATAATATGATAGTATTCTTTGTATAGAGTCACGAAATTATTTACATAAGTCATGATATCGTTTGTATGGAGTCACGGTATTATTTATACTAAAATATGATATTGATATATTAAAAATAAATGTTTTACTTATTTATATAGTGTGATGTATTATTTGTGTAGACTCTTGATATTGTTTGTATGGAATAATGGTAAAGTTTACATAGAATCACGATATTATTTGTAATCATATGTAGTATTGACATATTAGATAAAGGTGTACATTTAAGGTATTTTAATGGTATTGTTTGTACTCAAATGTGGTGTTAACATGTCAAAGTAAAGATGTTAGTTATTTGTAAAGTGTGAAAGTATCTTTTGTGTAGATTCATGATATTTTTTGTTACTAGATGTGATATTGACATAATAAAATAATGGTTTTAGTTATTTGTACATTGTAATGATATTTTTGGTATAAAGTTGTATCATTATTTATGCAAAGTCATGGTATTGTTTGTCTAGAGTCATGATATTATTTGTACTTAAGATGTGGTGTTGACATATTAAAGTAAATGTTTCATGTACTTATATAGTATGATGAAATTTTTTGTATGTAATCATGACATTGCTTGTATGGATTCATGGTATTCTTTGCACTAAGTTATGGTATTGAAAAATGGTAGAAAAGGTGTTATTTATTTATTTTTATGATATTATTTTACAAAGTCATGATATTATTTGTATGGAATCATACTATAGTTTTATAAAGTCATGGCATTCTTTATACTTATATATGATATTGATTTATTAAAATAAATGTGTTACTTATTTATATAATGTGAAAGTATTTTTTTTATAAATTTGTGATATTTTTTATACATAGTCATGTTAAAGTTTATATGGGATCATGATATTATTTATATTAAGATGTGATGTTGACATGTTAAAGTACTGATGTGAATTATTTATAAAGTGTAATGATATTTTTTTAATAGAGTCATGGTATTTTTATATATGAACTCAGGATATTGTTTGTATAAAATCATGATATTCTTTGTTCTAAGTTATGATATTGACAAATGTTAGTAAAGCTGTTACTTATTTATATAAATTCATGGTATTTTTGTTATATTGACAAATGTTAGTAAAGCTGTTACTTATATGAATTCATGGTATTTTTGGTTTTATTTGTACTCAAATGTTGTATTGACATATTAAAGTAAATATATTACTTATTTATATTATGAAGTTATCCTTTATGTAAAGTCATTAAATTATTTGTATAAGCTTATGATAAAACTTATATATAATTAAGTTATTATTTATACTCAAATGTGGTGAAATAATAATAAGTTTATATTTTGCATATTCATATGGGCTAAATTATTTTATAACTTTTCACTAGTAAAGCATATTTTGTGTGAATTATATGTTTTTTTCATTTTATTATTGAGTTGTAGGTGATAATTAGAGGTGAGATTCTGAATTTGAGTGTACCATTCTCTATAGTTATCTAATTGAGGAGAAATTGAAGTTAATTGGAAGTTAACATAATGGATAGTAACTTTAAAGAAGATATTGAAGATCAATTCAAGTTTGAAGGAGTTAAAAATTAGAGTAGTAAGAAGCAACGAAGAACTAGTATCAAACATATTGGAGAACAATGTTAGACTTGTTAGGGTCAGGAACTATTAAGAAATAAAAGCAAATTAGCATCAGTTACATACTTGACTCAAGTGCCAGTTACATACTAGTTAGACAAGATTAGGTTTTAAAACCTAGTAAAGCTAGTGACATGTAAACTAATGACATATGCAATCCTAATTTCGCTACCCTTTGGACACGTATATATGAATATGGATTATAAATACCATAATTTGTGATAATTAAGGTTAGCTTTTAGTAGTCACTTTTGATTGAATTCTTATTTTATGTTATCTTAACATCAATGAGAGCTTAGGAGCAAGATTGATGGAAGATTTACCTCCTCTTAGGAGCAATTTGGGACATCTCTTCCATTTTTCCATTTTACACTTTTACTTTATTTTATAATAATATTTTTTGTTTAATTTCATTATTTTTATTAGTTAAATCCCTAGATAGGATTAGGGGTGTTTAGCCATCATAGATTCCTTTTTAGAGATTATATAAAGGATTGAAAGGAGAAGTAAAGTTTACCTAATAGGAGAATAAATGTTTTAGTTTAGAGTAAGAGATATTATAAACTATAATGATAATTATTAGATTAAGGGCTCTTAATGAGTCTGATTAAGGTTAACTACACATGTAAGAGGTGTTAATTCCCTTATATATATATATATGTGTGTGTGTGTGTGTGTGTGCCTCAAAAAAGGGCACAGATACCTATTGAATCAAAAGAGGTTCTAATTAATGTTTTGCAGATAACAAAACATAATTCCTACTAAAGTGTTTATTATTTTGTTGAAAAGAAATATTAGAACAAAATGGAGCCATAAATTCAAGAAGATAGTGTATAAAGTTGAACAAAACAAGTTGAAGTTTACAATTGTTGAAATGAAGATCAAACCAACAACAAAAGAAGATCAAGGCTCATAAAATCATTTAAAAAATTTTATTATTTTTTGTAATCTCACTTCGTTAATTTGATGATCTAAAATCTCACTACACATAAACATTTCTTTAACTTCATTATACGAGTCTTCTCATTCATTAAGAGACATTGAAGCTTTTAGTTTTCATATAAAAATCTTTTAATTTTTAAAAGGGAAATTTTGGGAAATGTTTAATTCATATTTGCATTAATCAAATTGATTTTGAACATTTAAAGGTGTTAAATTCATATTTTTTAGTTACTGGTTAACCAATATAGGTTAAAGTTGTTAAATTTGATGTACCGTGAGTTTGTTGTAATACTGGTTGATATATTGATTGACCAATGTACTATATTAGTTAACCAATATGCCTACTGTTTGACTAGTGTTACAATGAAAAATGAATCTAAAGTGTCTAATGCATAATAGTCGACCAATATACTGGTTGACTATATTGATCGACTAGTGCTCGGTAGATAACTATTGTAACAACTAGTTCATACCTCAAACGCCTAGTAATGGTCCTAAAATACTATAAATACATATTTTCCTCGTTGGTTTTGGAATCAAGATGGTTTTTTTAGTTGTATACACACATTTTAAATACTTTTTCAATCATTAAAGCATCATTATCTCATATTTGTGTGAGTGATCTACTTTAAGTTATTAAATGAATGAGTGAGATAATTCTAAGTTGTATTCTTTTGTTAGGGTGTTAAATATTATACTTAGGAGTGTTCCAAGTATGATTAAGACTCCTCTTCACTTAGAAGAAGATTGTAAGAAGGGTTTCTCTTTATTGAGAAAGATTGTTTAAAATTATTTTTCACATTGAAAGAAGAATTACAATAGAATTTCAAGAAGAGTCTTGAGAGTGGATGTAGACAAGGTTAATTTGTTGAACCACTATATATAATACTGATATTTTTTTTCTAAAGAGTGGTGACTTCAAGGTGGTGGTATTTTTTTCAACAGACTTGTGGTTTTTGCTATATAATGTCATGGTGTATGTACTATATAAATTTAAGTTATAGGGTAATTAAAGTAAGGTACCAAAAGAAAATATGTCATTCATTTGAATTTAGGCAACAAATTTACAAATACATAGTCAAATTCAAATTAAAGAAAAGAGTATAACATCCTAAAATTTTTATATTATCTATCTAATAAGAATCCATACTATAATTCTTATATTCCAAACAAAAGTAATTTCAGATGTTTATTTTTATTAATATATTTATGACAGGAGGAAGGTATTGATGGCATAAGGAGTTGAAGTGTGGACTAGGAAAACTTCTTTGAATTGAAAGGGGAAGTTGAAAGCTAAAGTAGTTCGAGGATCATAGAGAAGGCTTGATGGTGAGGGCTAGAGCAAAGGAAAAAGAGTCTAAGAATAGAGGTAGGTTTAGATGTAAGTCCAGGAAGGTGAAATGTTTTAAGAGGTTTTGTATGTTTAGAAGAATTGTTTGAAGCGCAAAGAGAAAGTATATGCCTACAACTACAAACCAATATTTTATTATATTACCTATAATGTAACAGGATCTTATCTTATCACAAACATTACAAACACTAAGTTGTAAGCTTCACTTATGTTCTACTTAACAACATCCATCGTTTGATTTGATTTTAATATCATAACCTCCCTTATTTCCATTCAAACACAATAATATTACCAATGATCAATTTTAAGAATGGGACAAAAATCTATGAATAAAAAAATTTAACTCTAAATAATTATCTTGACCAATATTACACAAGAAAACATCATTAATAAGAAATACACATACCCGAGTAGTCATATGCACATCAATGTCATCATATAAATCCTTATTGCTATTTCTTGCAAACTTAAAAATGTTATGCAAAAAATCAATATTTCAAAAATATTTGCCTAGGTTTTTCTCTAAGACTTGGTTTATTTCTACCTAATAACATTATAGCACAAAATTTAATTCCACCACAACATTTATTATCCTTCTTTTAACGACTAAAGATGCTTAAGTGTAAGATTATTTACCATAAACTTTGAGTCTATCATATAATTGTCAAAGAAATCATAGGAACCTCACTTTCAAGTAATAAAATAGATGGGACCTATTAATAAACTGCTAATAGGTATACATAAGATATACCTAAAATATCATAATATTATAAAGGAATTTAGAAATTACTTTCTTTAATTAATTTACAAAAATAGTCCTACCATATTACTTGTGTGGTTCTTAGGCTTAAAATATGAAATGATGATGTTTAATGTCAGCCCAAACCTAACATTTTAAACAATGTTTATAAAACCCTAAACTTTTCCTTTCAATGAAGGTAAATTTTTATATTCGGTGAATAGAATTTTTAGCATTAATATGGAGTTTTGGGGACCTGATCCTGAAAAGAATTAAAAATATTTGTAATAAGTATTAGAGTCTAATGGTACTGAAATAGATTAAAAATAATTCTGATTGGATGGATTTCGAGAATTCAGGAAGTTTATGACTTAAAATGCCCTTTTTGAAAAATAATGGATATTGATGTTTTTAACCCCATTCGAATATTTTTTAAAGCATCCAGTCAATCCTTATTGAACCTAATAAGAGTATTTCATGGTCAATTTGATGATAAACCAGTTGTGGAAAATTTTCTGATTGTAATTCTGTTAGTCGGTGAATTAAATTTATTAAGGGATAATTTGGTCTTTTTGCATAGTGATTAGGGGCAAATTGGTCTTTTTACACGCTAAATAGTGGATTGATGATTCATAATGGAAGATGACATGTGTCATGTGTTAAAGGAGTAAACTTAAGACAATTGTTTCATTTTTTTCATAACCATGAGAGTGAAAATGAGTTACCTGTGAGTGAAAAGCAAAAGAAGAAATGGAGAGAGCCAAAGGTGGGTTTTGGCCAAACTTGAGAGAAGAAGGGCGCAACTGATTTTGCACGGTTTGGAGCATGATTTGAAGAAAGCTTTCAATTTTCCAAAATATTGAAAGAAAGTGGTAAGTTTTCCTAACTATGTTTATTGAAATTCTGTATTAGGATTCTCGGTTTCCTTGAACAGTCCTAGTGTTTTGGACATAACTTAGTCTACAGAACTCCGAATTGAGTGATTCTAACTGTAAATGAAACCTAAGACATAGTACTAAAAATATCTAGAAGAGACCTAGACCTAATTCTAGCTAAATGATATTGAAAATTGAGATTGATTATGGTAACCTGATACTGTCCCTGTGTTGAAACAACTTGTGATATTTGGTACATGTTTCATAATTTAGAGTTGAAATGGCATGATTGCTTTATGATATAAAAAGTAGAGACATAGGGGAACAAATATCTAGAAGAATTCAATGTAAGAATTTTTAATCAAACATGTGGGCTTATATGTGTATAATTGTGTATAAAGGCTATCATATAAAGTTGAGCCCAATTAATTAAAATGGTCTAATATGGTTATAGTATTTTGGGCTTTATGCATCTATTTTAAGTGTGGGCTTTCTATGTGTAGAGACTAGGTATATAATTTCTAGTTTTACGATAGGCCAAGCTAGAAATTAGATTAGGGTTTTACCTAAATAAAAGTAGCTATGGTCCCCAAATTAAACATACGTACAATTCCTTATGACATCCCATCATCAGAGAGAAAATAGAGAATTAGCAAAAAACTCTTCAAAAAAGGCTAAATCTAATTTGGAAGACAAAAACACAAGACTTCAGTACAGATTTCACAATGGATTCAGGTATGTTTCCTCTTTTATTTAATTTTTGATGATTTGATATGAACATATATTAAATTTAAGGGGATTAAAATTCAACAAGTGGTATCAGAGCCTTATTCATAATTAGATCATCAAGAATGGTTGATTTTTCTCTTCCATAATCTTGAAATTGTTTCTATATGGATTTAACTGGTTCTATGGATTTGGTTAAAAAATTATACTTTATTTATTTTTACGATATTTAAAAAAAGGAAATCACTAAAATAGACAATGATAAGCTATGTTGGAAAGGTAGTTTTCAAAAACCTCTAATCTTTATCGATGGTTGTTTTCAAAACATTGATTTACTTTCAGTTTTCATGAAAAGGTTTTAATCTTTATCCAATAATGGTTTTTCATCTTTTCTTAATAAAAGTCATGATTTTTTTGTTTTAATAAAGCCTTGACCTTTGGATAAAGAGGAGAATCACCTTTATTTGGTTTTGTTCTTTAATCATCAGATAAAGACCAGAAACAATCCTAAAGCTTTAACATCTTGGAAAGTTTTAAAATTATACTTGTTAGTATACATGTTATGGATTAATATTATAAGGGATGAATTCTTGGGTCTAAAATTTATAATTTTTGGTTTGATTTGTAAAATTTTGACCCAATTCTTGATTTGAGTTGACAGGATTGTCAGTGTGATAGCATCAAGAAATTGGAGCTATGGCACTTTCATACAACTTATGTAAAATTTAGGTATTTTAATTTCAGATTTTGGTAATTTAAAAAAATCTATAGCATTTGAAATTAAATTAATTGAACCAACATATTGTTAAAGCAACCTCTCTTGTGAAAATTAATTTAACTTAAAATGTTAAAAGGTTTTGTGTGTATGTTATTCATGCGAATATTGACTAGCCCAAAGGAAAGTTAATATTTGGCCCAAATTTCATATACAATTGTCGTAGTAAATGTGTGGCAATTATTCGATCTAGCATGTGAACATTAAATCGGTCTAAAAAAGGATTATTGTTTGACTTACCTTATTGCCTGTGTTTGATCACTACACCAAGGTATCACTTATGAGTTTGTATTTCTGTCCAAAGACTAAATATTAATGTTGTGCTAGTTATCTTGTGATGGGGCCCTACCATTATTTGTATATAATTAATTTGGCATATTATAGTGTTGTATATGTAACGTCAGACTCTTTGAGCCCTTTTGTATTGTTTAGTATTTGGAAATACTGTTGTATATTGATATATACATGGTTGTATATGAGTTTAAACATGTATTTAAAATCCTTTTGGGTATATATATCAGTGATTTATAATGTTATATGCCCTTACATGAACTTAGAGTTCATCGGTATGCGAAATCTTGGAGATTTCTGACATATAAGCTTCTAAGTGTGTAAAACCGAGTCCATTGGATGGATATGACCATAGTGGTTGAGTTAAATGTGTTCTAATGCCTTAGAGATGATTAGACGTGATTTATAGACTCATTGGACACTTAGAAAGCTTAATTGGAAAAGTTGATGTACATAAGGGCTTATTTGCCAATTGTTAAAAGTCAAAGGACTTAAATGTAAATTTTCAATTTTTGGAGGATCAATATGTAATTTTATAAAGTTAAGGGGCTTAATTATTATTTTCAAAAGTCCGGGGACCAAAATAAAAATAAAAGTTTTGGAGATTCCCAAATTTTGGGCTTGATTGCAAATTTAGGAAAAGTTTGGATGGTAAAATGGTAATTCGCATAACCTAAGGGAAAAAAGGTATTTCACCATATTTTGGTCAAAGAAGAGTCAATATTCTAGACCCTTCTTCATGTATGGCAGTGCACCACATTACTAAAGACTTGAAACATTTTGTTTTAATTAAAAGAAAGGAGAAGAAAGGAGAAGAGAGGAGGAAAAGAACCATTTTTGGCTATCACTAAATCCTACCCTTTTTTTAATTCTTCAATCCTAATCAAGGTGTTCTAATCTAATTTGGGACCAAGGAACTCAAATTTGTCATTATATGTGAGAAATTCTCAAAGAATTTTAAGATATCACCAAAGAACGGTTTAAGTAAGTTTTGTCTCATCTTTCATTGTATTATGATTTTGAGTTTAGTGTTAAGATATGTTCTTCTGCATGCTTGAATATACATGAAACATGGTTTAGATGAATGGAATGAGTCATGGAAAAGTCCCCTTAAGTAAAAATCGAATTGCCCTCTCTTTGGTGAAAGTTTGTGAATTTTTGAATAACTTTTGAAATTTATGATTTAAATGAATTCTATGGGGTCAATTGTACATGTATAATGTGAATTGATGATGAAAAATGAAGAAGTTGTATATTGCGTGAGGCTTGTTCAAAATGATGGGAGAAGGAAAGGATTAATGTAATGAGTTGCATAATTGTGAAGTATTTGTTATATAATAAGATAGGGGCATGAATTACTATGATAAATTCTTGAAAATATGACTTGAAAGTCATGCACATTAGGTGTTTGATAAAATGAACATGACTTAGGATTTAAGGATACGTAATGATATCCATTGGAAAGCGATTTCATGTTTACTTAGAGTAAACTTGAATTTTGCTCAAATTGATGAGTAATGACCGAATCTTATAGCTTCAAGATAGAGATATTGTGTTTTAAACACTTATGTGATGATGTATAAATATAAGATATATGTTTGAGTAGTAAATACATTGTATATATATTTTTTATGTATAAAGGCTCGAAAGCTATGAATCAAGGAGTTTGTACTGAGGATTGTTGAAGTTAAGAGGTGTACACATTCTTTTGATGTGAGTTGGGGAAACCATATCTCTCAAATGGGATTAGATCATCCTAAGACATGCATGATGACTTGAATGTGAATTTTAAACCTAGGTAATGCATAGTAGAATTGAATCTCAAATAGATGTTAGTATACTTATGTATTTAATAAGCCACATTGTTTTAAATAACTTTTTGTACTTAGAGTGAAACTAATGTTTTTATTACATATTTTGAGAAATGATATTGTTTTCAACAAACCTGCACTTGAAGTGCAAAGGATAATGTTTTATTTTCTGAAACTACATTTTTGAACAATTTTGCATTTAGAGTGCAAAAGATGACTTTTATTGCATGAAATAATGTTTTGGAATTTAGATATGCATAATCGAGTCATGTATGCTGCATGTATGTGTTCTTCTTGTTTTAGAGCCATGGCAAGGTTCCATTTTATCGGTTGGATCGATAAATAAAGGCATGGTGCCTTACTTAATTTTTGTACTTAATATTTGTATATGATTTTTTTGATTGGTGAGGTAACGATTGGCCAATTGTGTGCTAAACACAACATATTAAGTGACCCTCATACCCTTGACGTTGGTACATAAAAGTTGAGTCCCCATATACACACCTTCTATAGGACTTGCAGGTGATTCCACACCTAGGGTCTGGACATTGATGAGGTCATCACCTAGGGTCATAAAACTCTTGTCGACTGTAGTTCAGACTTACCACTGATGAAAGTCGAGCCAACACTGGGAATCGGTGGGTGTGCACACTAATTTGGCCAATTAGTGACGACACACATGATTGTTTCGACTTATTATGATATTTGTTTTCTGACGAGATTTGATTTATACATGTGATGTTTTTCTACTTTTATGTATTGGAACTAGAACCTATACTCATCGGATGAGTGATTAATATGGTAGGCCTATATGGTTTCTAACTAGTATATGTTGATTCATAGGCTAGGCCTATATGTTTCTATGTAATGTATGTTCACTTCATAGGTTATCTATATCGTCTTGATGTGCATCAAGTTCTATTTCTGATATATGTTTTTCCTATTTACTGAGTATATAGTGTACTAACCACCTCCGCTTTCTAATCATGCAGGTTAATTTAGAGAGCTTGAAGCTCTGTGTGGATCGTGCGAATTTTTTGACATTTTTAGGACATTACCGCATGTGGGTAGTTTATGTTTTGTATTTTTATTGTATAGTGGCTCATGAACTATTTTTATTAGATTGGTTGTGTTGATATGTTTTATGAATTTATAAATTAACTCCTGACTGTCTTTTAATTTGTAAAAGACCTTATGTATGAACCTTTGGTACTGTTGTTGAGATTGCTTTTGAGTGGACTTAAAAGTCCAGAAGTTGTGGTAAAATTTTAATGTGAATATAGAAGTGCGTTTAAGATTGTTTGCAAATGTTTGATTGAGATTTGGGATTTTAAAAATACAATTGTTATGCTACCCAATTTTTTATTAAAAAAAGAAGAGATATCGTGAGTGTCTTTAGTTCGGGTATGTGGCAGTTGTCATATACCCGATATGGTACTAAGTCATGACAATTAAATTGGTATCAGCGCCTGATTTTTACATTTTTAAAAGTGTTATTTTCATTTTTCAAATAGTTCATAAGCTTTAGGAGTCGAGTCTGGGTGTCGAAAGTCTTTAGTCAAAAAGTTGAGTCTCGGATTGTTAAGTTGACGTCCTTAATGGTCAGATGATTTTGACCTCGATCAAAGTACTTATCGACGTTCCTTGGAATGTTTGGGATGTCGGATAAGCTAGGCTTAGCCTGATCTATTTTATTGAACAATGTCTTTTTTTTTATGTGATAGCATAGTTGGACGAGGAAGAGGAAGTCATCGTAAGGTTGGACCTTTGCGACTTGAGCTAGAGGAACATAGAGCTGAAGCAGTCGCAAAACCAGCAATTGCTAGCTCTTCAGCTCACAGTCAGCCTCACATTGTAACACCATCGACGATAGCACAGTCGGATTTACCATTGGTGCCAAGGGAGGCTCTACAACAGGTGATGACATAGTGGGCACAGTACTCTCAGGTGTAGTACTTTTAATGGATGCGGTGACGATGACATAGTGGGCACAGTACTCTCAAGTGTAGTACTTTTAATGGATGCGGTGACGTTACCGAGGTCAAACCCTGGATAAGACAGATTGCAAAGACATTTCATGATATGGGGTTGTCTGATGAGATGAAGCTGAAGGTAGTTATTTGATTACTGGAGGGTGATGCTAGAGTCTGGTTGGAAAATGTCTGGGGATAATACCGCAATCAGATTACCTGGATGGAGTTTATCAATGAATTCAACGAACTATATTATACCATATTTGATCGAGATCAGTAGAAGGCTGCCTTCTTTACACTAACACAGGGGAATAGATCAGTGCAAAAGTTTAAGAAAGAGCTGAGAGAGCTTGCCACCTATGTCCCTGAATATGTGGCAAATGAAAAGAATGTGTGTTTGATTAGAGACTGGATTGCATTTGGTGATCTGAGAGAGACTGACGATTACCCCCATTACCATTTTCAAGGAGATGGTATAGTCAACTAGGAGCGCCTAGAAGTTATTGAAAGAGCGCAGAAGACAGTGGGAGGAAAAGAACTAGAAAAGGAAGGGAGGAGGTCCGTTCAGCCAGCAGCCTAAGAGGAGTTGTGGTAGTTCAACTTCGGGTAGTACTGGAGGTGCTTCATCACTAGCTATCAATTTATGGTAACCTTGACTAGGAGGTCAAAACACTGCCCCTACTATTACCTCTACTTCTCGAGCTCAATCATTTTAGTCTGAGTAGCATAGAAACTACATAAAGTTACAATCAGGCAAGTGTACAGAGCTAAGAAAGTGTTTTAGTGTAGAGAGACAAGGCACATAAGGAGAGCTTGTACACAATTGGCTTGGACTTCAACTCAAGGAGAAGATAGCTCGGTGCAACTAGTGAGACACAAAGAGGCGTGTTCTTAGAAACAACAAAACCTTGAGGGGTCGCGAGTTCGATTCCTAAAGAGGACAATACTGATTAAGGTTGGATGCCGCGGTATAACCCGCAAACACACGCCGCGGTATAACCCGCAAACATTTATGGGTGGGGTGTGGGGTCTAACATTAAAAAGCGCCTTTTAATGTTGGGTTCGTGTTTACCCCAGCGTACCCCAAGTTTGCACGTGACCACAACCTTAATCGGTATTGTCCACTTTGGCCAGGATTCAACCCCCTAACCTCACGGTTTTTTTGCTTTCTAGCAGCACGCCTCTTACCATTGAGCTAATGAATGTTGGCACCCGATCCGGAGATCGGATCCCAACCGGAAAAGCAGAAACGAAAATCGAATCGAACAGATGAAATCGAAAACCAAAGCGAATGAAACGAAACGAACACGAAGCTAATCGAAAATCGAAGCAAT
>JANPWT010000246.1:12250070-12261036 GCA_024678245.1 Erythroxylum densum | reverse complement strand
TAAAGCAAACCACAATTTTAAGGCATATCAGATTGGTTTGTTTACAGTGCCAGTGAAGTGACAATTACGTAATACTAAAACCCTGCTTACAGCTTGCAAAACTAAATTAATCCTTCCCCAAAACATATCATATACATATATATGTATCCTTGATACGAATGAGCATTTAATCAATATTTTGGTTATCGATTGGGCAATACCAAAACCTGGTGCAAAGCTCTTCTTTAGTTTTTTTTTTTTTGAACTGGTACAACCGATATTGCCTGATATGGTAAAATATTTTATTCATTGGCACTCACCCATTAGACATTAATTAAAAATTAATGTTAAAACAAAGAGAGGAAGCACAAGTTTTGAAAGCAATAAACCCTTCCTTTGGTGGAGATGAATTAATCTTCTGTAACACTTGAGCATGACAACATGATTCCCATATTGATGTTGGGTAATTGTGTCAAAGAAACTAGAATATTCACATAACTAGTTTGTATCTAGACAACAGGCAAAAAATATACTTTTGACCTTAAAATTTTCACCAAAATACAAATCAGACCCTATCATTTTGAAATGTTTAAAATAACTTTTAATATTTGAAAAATGTTCAAATTAAATCCTTAATGAACGAAAATTTGGACAAAATTAAGTTGTCCATTATATATCATATCAACGTGATACAAATTTATTATTTTTTTATTAATAGCGTGGGTCTCATCATGTAGCATGCACGTGGCATAATAGACCCACTTTTAAAATAATCTTAAATTAATTTTAAGTTTTTCTAATTCTTTTTATATTTAACTATATTACAATTGAACTAATAAACATAAATTAACCTACATAATCTTATTTAATCACAATTCACTTAAATTCAATCGAAAACCCCTAATTAACCCATCTTACAATCTACTGCTGCTGCACCTTCACCGCCACTCCCATCTCTACCATCGATCCAGTTGCTCCTGCCATTGATGTTCCTTCCAAACACATCCCTAACAGTGCCACTTCTCATATATGGGTTTCAAACAGCAACAACCATAATAGTAAGGTGAACGCCACAATGTTTCGTTTATCCAACATGTTTCATGAGAACTGAATCTCTAATTCATATTCTTTGCTTATCTTATTTGCCATAAAAAATACCATCCAACTTTAAACCCTAAATGCAAGCTTTTATTCACTTCTATTTAGAACCAACCTGTATATCTCTTCTCTGAAACTACCAAGTCGATCTCTACAATTCCAATCTCTTCAAGGAAAATCACAAAAGAGAGAGTGTTAAACCCACTGTTAAGATGGTTTACAAAAGAAAAGGTAATAAAGGCTTGAAGCTGTCCGTGGATAGGCTGAAATCGACTCAATAGAACCTGGCTTGAATAATTTACATAAGGGTATTGGGCTGGTTCTTTAGTTGTTTATGTGTTGGTCTATTTCTCTGACACTACCAAGTCGATCTCTACAATTCCAATCTCTTCAAGGATAAGAACAAAAGAGAGAGTGTTAAACCCACTGTTAAGATGGTTTACAAAAGCAAAGATAATAAAGGCTTGAAGCTGTCTGTGGATAGGCTGAAATCGACTCAATAAAACCTGTCTTGAATAATTTACGTAAGGGTATTGGGCTGGTTCTTTAGTTGTTTATGTGTTGGTCTATTTTTTTACATTTCTGTGTGAGAGATCTGTGTGACGTTTCTGTCACTTAGCAGGTTATGGTAAAGGAATGGAGGGGGAGTTGGATGTAACAGAATGAGAATAGGAGTATATAGAGGGGCTGATAAGATAGAACGAGTTAAGATTTTAGGTGACAGCTTTGTCAGGGAGAAAATGCAGCCTCTCCAATTGCTGTTGGGTCCTTATTTCGTACTATTTTCTAGCTGATATCAATATTACTATCCCCGTCTAACCTTCATTTCCCCAGTTCCTACTTCCCTCTTTATCTTCCCTAAATATTTTGTGCGTACAGCTTGGTTGTATCAAAAGCAATCACTAACAAATAATTTATGTCTAACTCTGGTAGCGGACAAGAGAAAGAAAGCAAACTCTAAACTCTGTCTCTCTCTCTGTCTCTCAGTTTCTATAGTTTCTTATACAAGAAAAGTTAAAAAGTTTTTCTCTTTGAGCTGACCATTCATAAAGTACAAATATAATGTATTGAAGTTATTGACTCAATTGACAAGCACAAAAAAAAGCTTGTGAATTAAGCAGAACACATAAAAGAGTCAAGCTTTGAGTTTAATGGACGCAAGTCAATGTGCCATTTCTAAACTCAACCACGCGATACTGTTAGATAGCACATAACAGATGGGGACTTAACTCCATCCAATTTTTTGTCTACTCAAGGTCCAATTTAAACATTTTGTAAACATTAAGGTTTATTTGAACGCTCCAAAACATTAGGGTCTCACTTGTATTTTGATAAAAATCTTAGGGTTAAAAATACACTTTTTGCCCATACCATAAGTGATAGCACATAACCAACTACCTTCAACTATAATACTAGTGGAAAATATACAATTGCTTCTTGTTATGGCCTTACCTCTCCAGTTCTCAGTTTATATGGATAAGGATGTCAATTTCTTAGCAGCTAAGGATCCACTAGACTTCCAACGCTATATAAGCAACTATTCATATGAATGACAAGTAAAATTTAGTTGAACAAGACAGATGTAGTACCAGTCAGCAGTGAGATCATGTCCCTTGCCCCGGATTATTTCTGGAGCTAATGACTCTGCCATTCCACAAATTGTGAAAGTCCTCTCTCCGGACAATTCCTTGCTGAACCTGAAGTCCACTAGCTACAGAAGAATAAATAAAAATTAAGCAAACTATCATGCATAGGCAACATGCATGGAGAACCTTGTGTATAAAGACAAGTAAATCGCATGTTAAACTATATACTATGCTAGGATCCCACTAATTTGGACTTCCATAAACATGAAATCGAAGCAGAACCAACCTGTATGCGTCCAGTTTGATCCAACATCAAAACATCAGGAGACACACCCCTATAAAGAACCTCATTCTGAAATCAAAATAAATAAACAGATAGAGAGATTAACTTGGAATGCAAATGTAAAAAGTAAAGGTGGGAAAGGAGACATGTATAAACATAAACCTTGTGTAAATCTTCTAATGCAACAACCACACAAGTAGCACAAAACCTTGCAGATAGTTCATCAAGTGCTGCATGAAGGATTGATGCCAAAGGACAAGCAATGCACGCATTTAGCAATATGCCTGCATATGTTTCATCAGCACAACTACATAGAACCTGTGGCACACAAGCTGAGGGGCTCATGTTCTTCATCAGATTTTTCTCCCTCAAGACTTGTGCCTCCTTTCCCAGGCTCTTGATCTTCTGCTTGGAGAACCTTTTCAGACTAAGCAAATTTCCTAAAACCAAAAAAATTAGTATTTGTTATCATTTGCATAGAATATGATAGAATCGATCTACGCCAGCAATACGTATGTACATATCATAAAGATACTAATCAATCAATAAAATATCATCCGTGCGCTATGCCAACAAGTAGGGAGGAGTTGGTCAGAGGAACAAAAGTCACTTAAATAATGAGACCAACCGGAGTCCCTCAGATATACAAGCCCAATCTCACTGCAGTCCGTAGAATATAAACAGCCCCTCCACTCCTGTAAACAAATTTTATCCACTTAAATGAGAAATAATCACCTTTACAATTAGGCAAGATAGTCAAGACAAGAGTGTGCTCCTAACCAATTCAGAGAAGTGAACTTTTAAAGGAGTTGAAATACTAGTACTTTCAGCATATTCCTTGGAAAGATCTGTTGAAGCCCTTGACCTGAATAATTTGAAATGGTGACAGACATGAGATGCGATTTCGCAAAGCAAAATCGTAATATCATTTAGTGCTAATATTCAAAAAGTTAAAACTTCCAAGGGGGAACTTGTAGGCATGAGAAATAGTCACCCACTGTGTCATAATTGGTCCCCAGTAGATCAAAAGATAAGTTCAAAAGGTTACTGGAAAAATTCCTCATGTAGAAGAAAATACCATACTTTTCATCATCCAGTGAAAGCTTTGTCAGGGGCCCAACAACTGAATCAAACTTCTCCTTAGTTAAGACAGAACATATGCAGTGACCAACAGCAATTGCTCTCATGGAACCAATATGTTCACCTAGTAGTGCCCATTCACCAAAATAGCTTCCTTCTGTCTTGTCCAACAAAAGCCTCTCACCCTGTAGATTATGGTCATCATTCTCACTATTGGACTTCAAACTTCCAGCATTTGGTCTACTCAACAGCTCAGCATCAAAAGTAATCTTCACTTGTCCCTTCTGAACTATATATAATGCAGAGATTCCATCATTCTGCAAAAGGCATCCAGTGGGATAAAGCAGAAAACAATAATAAAAGAATCAGATTCTTTTAGCAACCAAAATTACCTCATCAATAATTATCTGTCCATCTTCAAAGGAGACTTCAGAGAGCGAATCTGCAATGTGACTCAACTGCAAGATTGTCAATCTTGAAAGAAGATCCACAGAGCGCAGCAGTCTCAGGGATTGCAAATTAGAAAATTCAGACATCAAAATTCCTCGAAAGTCCTCTCTTTTCAATGCCCACAGTGTTCCATTTGTTACAGCACGAACAGATGCCTGGAGTGGTTTATTATACCTATATTTCATACATCAACATGAAAAAGAACATCTTCAAGAGTTTTTTCATCATCAGTAATAGTGAATTATAACAAGGTGGTAGTGGAAAGAAGGCGCTAAAACCATGTCCAATAACACTAAGCAACCACACATCCCTCTTAAAATGAAGTGCTAGTAAAAACTTTCAAAATGTCAATTAGAAATACCGTTGGCGTCTTCAATTAACAAAATGTATTAAAGGGGTTGACTGAATGGTAACAAATTTATTATCTCTACACAGAATTAAGAAAACAGAGAACTGAATGCCATATAATTTCATCAAGTCCCATTCATCTACACTGGGGGAACCATGCACACTTTACTCTCAACTGGCAAGCGCTAAATCATTGCAAATGTACATAATACTTTAAAATCATATCAGCATATCATTTTAGTGATTTAATACTAATTGTTTAAGTACCTTTCCAATTAATAGTTTAACATGAATCACAATTCAAAATTAAATATATCACTCGGAGGATTTCTTTAACAATTTGAAGGAGCATAAATATACTGAGAGTGTGGCTTACATCAGTGCCAATTCTCCAAAGGATGATAACTTCTCCGCTGTGTAGCGTTGAAAAACCCTAGGCACCTCTCCATTTTTACCTTCCTACAACAGAACAGAAACTCCAGTAAGCAACCAAGCTTTTGTCCTCAGGGGGGAATGAGAGCACAAATGACAACTTAAGAGAGTAACATAAATTCAAACCTGAGTTGCCAAGACTTCAAACTCTCCATTGCCAACCACATAAAAGCAATCACCTTCACCACCCTGCCAATTGTGATCATCAGTACACAACCAGAATTGCAGTGAGATATCCACCTATTAACAGAAGCAGTTTTGTTTTCTGCATATGATATTTATGTCCAGTAGGGAGTTTTCATTATGTGAACATAATATAAGTGGTACATTCCTACCTTACGATGCTTTACATGCATAGAAAGTACAGGAAGGAAAAAAAAGAAGAAGACTAGCAATTCTACCACCCATTGATCTGCAAATGAAAAGTTGTGTTGACCACCTAAATGCCTCAAATGCAGAAGTCGATCTCAGCTCATGAACCAAGCCTATTGCCAACCAGTGAGGAAGTAGACCAGTAAAGTTAGAAATGGAAAATGAAAGATGAACTAACCTGCTTAACAACAATTTCTCCCGGCTGGACATCAACTCTTTGCATACAATCCAACAAAACATGACACTGAGTGTCAGTAAGCTTTCTGAAGAGGAAATGGTCATGCAAAGCCCTTTCAATGTGTGCCTGAAGAATATAAGAAGCAAAATTTTGGTACAAAAGAATGGGTCTACAAATATTGAGTGCGGTAAAGACTGTTGATACATTTCTCAGCAAACAAGTTTTGGTGCTTTAATAACAAGGATGCAAACTCAAAAATTCTAAGCAGTAGCTTTATGCATCAATGCAGAAATCAAAATGTAAATCATCATCTTTGAAATGCATTTGTTTGGTTGCAAAAATATGATAAGACTTTTTCTGAAAATATTGCCTAATGAGAAGGCAAAAAGTATGTAAGAGAGTTTTTACTTCTTCTTCCCAAGTTTTCCTATGGGCTGGAGATGGAGGAACCCAAAGTTGCCCTTTCTCTAGCGAATTTTCGAGAGCTCGAAGACGTGCCCTTGATAAATCATGCCTTGTGCGATGGCTCTTGGGGTTCCAGTAAGACATTGAAGGAGATTCTGATCCTGTCATTTCTACAACTTGAGGAGTAGGAGATGGTAAGACAGCACTTACACTTGTTAAAGGTCCATCAGAACTCTGACAATAAGAATCAAAAGAAGAAAAGTTTGCGAATCAGTTAGTTGGATCAAAGGGATCATGAAGAAACTATACTAGGAAAAATTAAATTGAAAAAAGCAACTACTCCACTTACATCGGTTAGACCATTAATATGAACAACAATCACAGTGATATCATCTGTCCGAGTTTCATACTGAAGCCAAAGTCGATAAGATTCAGCAACAATTGCAGCACACGCATCACGTGGATCTTTGTATTTTGCAACCTAGAATGATAAAACAAGCATGCATAGTGATAATATTTCCTGAGAAACTAAAGTAGGATGACATAGAGGACAGGAAGATTGGCGAAATAGTGAGATATTGAAATGCAAAGTATTGCATCAGGATGACACATTGACTATATCTTCTATGGAAAAGTTTGTTTTTCGTTCTTTCCCAAATGTTATTCAATAATTATGGGTTTCTGCTAGTTGTATCAACCTTCAGAAAAAAAAATTACTGATGAGTAATTGATGGTGACCTCTCGAGGTATTGTATGACAAAAATCAAGGAAAAACCTAGACAGCAACTTAATTAATTTCATTGCACATAGCTTTTCAATGACACCAATTCCAACCATCACTAAATGTAAAATCAGTTACTACAACTTCCTCCAATAATAGAAACACTTATATTCTTATACGTGGAAAATAAGTTGAAGAAAGAGATACCTTACCATGTCAACCACGGTTTGGCTAGAAAGAAACTCGAAGACTCCATCACTGGCAAGCACAAAGAAAGGATGTTGTGCAGTGAGATCCAAAACAGAAAATTCAGGATTGGCCACGACCCCAATCGTCTTGGCAATCGAATCCCCAATACTCCTAGTAAACGCAGTCCCGGGGAACATCCCATTTGGGACCCACAATCTCGGAGGATCACCATCATCACTCTCCTCGGTTCCCCAACACTGCACTTCTGGATTCTTCAGCCCCTCTATCTGATCCAACGTCAGCACTCTAGCCCCACACAGCTTCACTCTCTCCAACTCATCCGTCCTATATGGCGTCTGATCTATCGACAAATCAACGGCCACGATCTCATCTCCTCTCCTCTCCCCAATCACCGCCCTAGAGTCGCCGCAATTCGAAACGTATATCGTACGTCCACGGACCATAACCGTAATCGCCGTCGTCCCGCTCATGGAATCGTCCAAACTGTCAGCGTGAAGCTGCGAGTCGGTGGTCAAAAACGCGGAGTGACAGGCTTCCACAGCATCGACCTTAAACTTGCTGCTTCTCAACAGATTCTCGCACAGCTTTCGCTTCACGAATTGGGAACATTGCGCTCCTAATTCTCCATGTCCATCGAAGACGCCGAAGAAGTGATCGTTGGAGCTGGTGCCGAACGGTGAGTGGATGCAGAAACTGTCCTGATTGGCCTTGTCCAAGGCATCGGGATAGTAGCCTCGTTGAGAGAGGTAAGAGTACTTCAACTCATAGTTACCGGATGGGATTCTGATTGTTCTAGAACCTTCCGGAGGGAGGAACTGAGATGAGACTCTGGAGAGTCGGGTAATGCCGGGTTCGCAGTCACGGTTGTGGTTGTGGTTTTGTTCTCGTTCGGGTTCTGGTTCTGGTTCGGTTGGAGAGAAAACGGGAGCGTCGGTTTGGCGGCACGGGTCGTGGTGCTGTCTGATTTTGGGGTCTCGGGGGACACAAACCTCGCCTATACAGGCTCGAGAGTAGACGCAACCCATCAGTCAGTCAATGCATAGCATAGGGACTTACTGCAATAAACAACTCAGTTACGAATTCTGGTTTGCTTATAATTCCTTTTTTCCAGGAGTTTTCTTGTCCATCTCATTCTCAAGCGTGGATGAGAGACGAACCGTTAGTAAGTATGACTATGATGACTATGAAACGCTCTAGAAGAAAAACGGAAACAGTCAGCATGATCCATGTTTCCGTCAGCATGATCCAAAAGGGCTCTGGGCGCGTGTCCGTGGAGCGCGCGAGTTGGGGATTGAAACCTGGATAACGTAGCAAGGATTAGGCTTTTCTGATTTTGAGCTTTAAGTGTGACCTTTTGGCCACCATCTTTCAAACGCGCTTCTCACCCTGTGTCATTAACATGCATTATTTTATTCCAAACGATGGTTTGATCGGCACACCAGAAAAATCACGGCGATGGCCAATATTTAGGTCGTGTTTACATTATCCTTTAGCTGACGTATGTTCTCTAAATAATTAAAAGAAACAAATTAGCTAATGGTTGGATTGGAACTCTTACGTCAAATTTTAAAAAAGAAAAACGAAGTTTTAACGATCATGTTAAAATTGGAATTGGAATTGGAATCAACTACGAAGACATGAGTCGAGATGAAAGTTACAACTGCGACCACTCCTACTCAGTGAGTTGCAACTGCAACAACTGCCACTTATTGGGTTTGCTAAAAATCCCTGAAAACTCCATGTGTTAAAAAGGCTTAACGTAAATCCCGTGTCAAGTTAATGTATGAAGATTTCAACCTACAATATGCTCGATCCTTTTACGAAAACTAAACTTAATGTCAAAATGAGTTTTAAAAAATAATATTCAAGAACATATAATTAAAAAACTAAATTCAAGATTCATAACAAAAAAAACGTATTTGCAGCAATAAATAGGAATTTACTTCAATAGGATATTTAAGTAAATATATATGTGATGACGAATAAGATATGATTTTTTTACTTGAAGATAAAACAAGATAATATATATGTGATGGCGAATAAGATATGATTTTTTTTACTTAAAGATAAAACAAGATGCTCAATGTATAAATAGTGTTAAATTTTAAAAAAAATAAAATGAAAAATGGAAATGTTAAAATATAGAGATGTAAGCATTAAATTTTTTTTATATAAAAATAATTCATGATTTAATACATTGAATTTTTATACATAAATGACCCACGTTTCTAAAATAAGAAAATTACAAATTTTGCTTGTATTAAAATCAGCAATAAGTACCTATATAAAAATTTTAAAAGGTCTTATTTAATTTATTGCAATTTTATTTTTTCATTTTCATAATTGAATTAAAAAATAGACTTATTGGATTTTTAATTTCTTTTTATTTTTTATTTATAAAAATGATAAAATTTTATTATTTGTATTTATAGCTTAAAATAAATTAGTCCATTTGGCTAAAAGAAATAGTAGTGCAATAAATGTTTAGTTAAGGAGTTTGTGAGCAACAAAAAATCAAGTACGTAGAAGAAATATGTTGAATTTGGGGAAGTTTAGGATATGGAAGTTGAGGAAATGGTGGGAGGTAGTTAACAAATTCATATTTGGAAGTTAAGAACTTACTTAATGCCAATATGGAAGTTAAGGATATAGTAACGGGTGGTTAGTTGAAATGTAAAAAAGTAGATAGTTATATCAAAAATTGTCTAAGAATGAGAGGATTATAAATTCAGTAACACTTGAACAATAAAGAGGACAAACATCATAAAGAGAACTCTAGACAATCTTAAAGAAGAAGACAACTCCAAAAGCATTTTATTACTATCTTCCAACTTTCTTTGCATTGTGTATTAATTTTTTTTATTTCAAATTTCCTTTGTATCTTGTTTTTTTTTTTCTTTGTTCTTAAATCAAATCATTTTTCCCTACAAATTTTAGTATTTTGGTAGCTTAGAATTAAATCTTCTAAGTTTTTCTAAGTACAATTATATTGTTGATAAGAAATTAGGTTTAAATTATGGGAGAGTTCCTCTCTAGTATACGTGAATTACATATTACCACTATACATGCCCGAATTATAGTAACACCAAACAATTTGACACACCTAGTAAAACTTACGATGTTGTGAACACAAAATAGAAAAGAAATTGCTTTGCCTCCAACTCTAAGGGAAGAAGTCCTTACAATTATAGAGAATGAAGGCTTTGTATCCTAGATGCTCGAGAATCTTGAGAAGCACCATCGCTTTAATATAACTTTTTTATTAGCGAAAATCCAAAATTGGTACAATAGAACAACGTTGTTTGCACATATGAAATTCCAAAATTGAAGTCTTGTATTGCCTCTACGACTGATTTAATCAAAATATTAACATAGAAGTTTGACAAAATGTTTGTTGCTTTAATACAATTTGCTAGGTATAATTTGCCTAATTTAGCAAAGAAAATCTCCGAAGGACACGAGAGGCATCCTGCTCCTAATACAATGGAAGTTAGAGAATGCAGTTGCCTTCCAATTACTTCCTCTATAGTTGAATGATACATCCCCCCTTATAAAAGAAAGGATGTCCTTGTGGTGCCTCGTTGCATTAATCTTAATCTGTGCTAAACAAAAAATCCAAACCATTAATATTAGGGGACCTACATCACTCAATTGGCCATTAATTTAGATTTATTAGACCTTAACAATACTGACATGATTGTGGCTTGTGCCATAGAACCTTTGGACATGGAATGTTTGTGCAGGATGGGAATCGTGGACATGAGTCATAGAAGGATATCCTTCACTAAACTAGGCCCAGTTGTCCCTTCCAAGCCATATGAAAC
>JANPWT010000246.1:12230833-12249587 GCA_024678245.1 Erythroxylum densum | reverse complement strand
TTAACATATATAAAAGATCAAAGAATATACATTCAAGTACCAAAAATAACAACTTAAACTGAACAAGTAGCTTTGTCTTAAGTATTTAAACTTGGTACAATCCAAATTGAAAGTGGCATATGCCCCTACAAAATCAATCCAATCCATGCAGAAAGAAGCTCTCGTTATGTATATGCAGTTATTGGTAGTGGTCCAATGGAATTAACAACTACGCGTTGCAATAAAAAATACCAATAATCAAATACTTTAATCACAAGAAAAAATAAAATATTTTGTAATATCTATGCTACTCATAATATCAAAGATCAAAGAGATTCAAATAAATCTTCATCATCTAATTTATCACTATTTTTATAATATTAATAACTTCTTACTTATCTCATTTATAGATTCTATAGAATCTAAATATATTCCAAATAATTCATATATAAATTTTTTCAGAAAATAAAAAGTCATGATATAATTATTTGCGGAACAATTTCAGATTTCCAAATTAAAGGGTCCATTATACTTCCATACTGTATCTTTAGTATTTTGACCATAGTTCGACTCTTTTACCAGCGTCAACCTTAAGAGTAAGGTAACTACCCCTGATGTTCCTTTAGCAAAGTCCAACACAACCTTAATTCATTTACTAACTTAAGCATATGTTAAAGATTTTAGGAGAAAAATATAGTTTTTAAATGAAAATTGTAAATTGTTTTTGCAAAAACGAGAAATTTTTATTTCATGATAGATTAGATTGCAAAGATGAGATACATAAAGAATACTTGATGCCCCGATTACTATCATAGGGGTCTTATTTATACAAACATACTTGTTATCCATATTCTAAACTTAACAAAAATTACATCATATCAACATTTTGAGAAAGTAGAATTTATCTAGTTGATTTTATCTTTATCGATAGCTGATTCTCTTTTTTATGAGTGATTAGAGAGATTTCTATGGCTTTTAAGAGCAGATCCTCAAAAACTCAAATCGAATAGTTCCTCATATGATAGAGCGATCGACCTGGTTGCAAGATTGCAATGTCATACCTAATGTTTGCTTTGTCAATTCAATATAGATTTCTAGTTTTGGATCTTATAATTAAGGGTTAGAGGAAGAAGAGAAAATTTAAGAGGTGTACCAAAATCAAGTGGTAGAATCTGAAAAGGGATACGGTGGAAAAATTTAGAGATAGAGTAATACATGGAGAAGAATGGAAATTGGAAGGAAATGCTAACCGAATGTGGCAAAAGTAGCAAATTTTTTAAGGAATACAACTATAGAGAATTTTGATGTTTTAAAAGGGCTTGCCTGTAAAGCTTTATTGGATAGCATCATAGAGGTGGAGAGACAAATTAATAGAGAAAGTTATAAACCGGCAAAGAAAGAGGCGAAGACGATAATCTTAGAAATTATATCAGTTATTGGAAACTAAAGATGGAGAAAATGATATTTTTAAGTCAACGACAGCTAGAAAACAAAAAGTAAGAGATTTATATCAATTTTTTTGTATAAAAGTAGAAGTCGGTCCGGTGCTTGTGGTTAAAAATGACATCAAGAAACAATAGAAGAGGTGTTTTTTAAACTTTTTTTAATGAAGGCATAGAGGACAACTTAGAAGATTTTAGACTAACATCCACATAGATTTCATAGAAGAATTTCTCATCTCCAATCATTACTCAGTGATATTTGTGGTGATCGATAGGTTTAGTAAGTATGCAAATGTCTTAGCCCTTAAACATCATTATATTGCAAAATTTATGGCCAACGCCTTCCTATGTAATGTATGCAAACTCCATGAAATGTTGGAGTCCATCACCAATGATATAGATCCCCTTTTCTTAAGCCAATTTTGGTAGGAGTGCTATAGATTGCACAGAATGAGTCTACAATTTCTGTTCTCTTATCTCCCTCAGATAGATGGGCAAGCTGAGGTATTGAACATGATGCTAGAAACTTATTTGAGGGGTATGCACGGTGACTATTCTAAAAAATGGTTTCATTGGCTACCCCTTACAAAATGGTGGTATAATACTACCACCCCTCTGTCATTAATTCATCTCCTTTTGAAGTTCTTGATGGATTTTCTTTACCCATCTATGTGCCAAATTTTGACAAGAAAGAGAAGCCACAATTCAAGTGGTAACATTTTATTTGCATCAAGCACAGGAAAGAATGAAGCAACATGCAAATAAGAAGAGAGTAGACAAGACATTTCATATTCAAGAGATGCTTTTCGTTTATAGATAAGGAATTGTAACCAAAAGAGTCACCTAAAAGTTGTCCCCAAGGTTCCTCCAGCCATTTAAGATATTAGATAGGTTTGGTGCAGTGGCTTATAAATTATAATTCCCACTTGGAGCCTGCATACATGATGTCTTTCACGTGTCTTAGTTGAAGAAACACCTTCCTTCGATCATTAAGGTTTCTCCTCCACTACTAAACGAGGTGGGTGTTTAAGAAAAAGTGCCTGTAGCTGTTCTAAGGAGGAGGATGGTCAAAAGGCATAACAAACATGCAATGCAGTGGCAAAATAAATGGTTGAGGCCACATGTCACGTAAGAATTAATATTGCATATACAAGAATAATATTCACAATAGAACCTCGTTGATAAGGTTTTTGAAGAAGGCAATAGTGTTGCGTGAAGAATTGAACGTAGCCCAGTGGTGAGAGGCGTGGGTCTTGCACCCAACAAAATTCTGAGGTCCCAGGTTCAACTCCCTCATCCCTCCAAAGAAGGAGATGAATAAGGAGGCCTATGAGACCAAAGGGAACAAAACCTCAATGGTGCGGGCCTACTCAAACCAATGATCAATACATCATCGTACCTCATTACACGACATCTTTCCACTTTAATTAAACATGTTTGTACTCCTTAGTAAATAATGACGCGTATTAGCCAACGTATGGTTTTATTATGACTTATTCGATTTCCTTTCCTTTTTCTAAAAGAATATAACAGTTGCAACCTATATACTATTGTATGAGATGTTGGGGAATGGGGATACAATAACTAAAAACTATTTCAGAATCTTTTTTCACTCCTCTTCTTTTCTCTCTTATTGTTAATCTCAATTTGTCATCTTATCTTCACTCCCTTCTATCTATAATTCTCATCTAACACCACCCCTATCCACTACTTGATTATGAATTGCCTATGTCAATGCACTTCCAATAGCTGGTTCTGAACCATCTATCTTTGATGTGTCAAAATGATTGGAACCCACCTATATTACATACAAATCCTATGAATTATAAGAATGAAACCAGTTACTACAATCCAATAACATTATAAGTCGTATGCAAGTTCTTGCTAACTAGTGTATAATACTGGTAAGTTTCCAATTTTCATGTGCTTGTATTCTAATTTCTAAAACCGCGATTTCCTGTTCCATCAAAGAATCTATTTTTTTTTGGTAATTAAAGAATCTAATTTATTGCTTCCACTGTAATTGGAAGAAAATTATCAACAATGAGAACATGGATTTTTAGTGAAAAAAGATTATTGTCGTAGTTGTATACAATTTATATTAAGAATAAAATCGTGTAATTGAATAAACATTAATTAATTTTAGCTCAGCAGTGTATCTATGTTGCTCCACATGTACATAAGTTGGTTAATAGTTAGTTTTAATTTTAGTAGTTATTTTTTGCTCTTTTTTAGCTTGTGAAATGAGCTGGAGAATAGTTACAACTTCTTGTATATAAGAGGATTTTCCTAAGTAATTGATGAGTGGAAGATTCATTCAATTCTTGATTTTGTTCATGGTATCATAACAGTGTTTCTAATATGATATTGAGTTTCTTGATTTCTTTTGATTTTTAATTAAATTCTTTTGTCAAAGCATGGAGGAAGAAGGAGTTGTTTTGAGATCTAGAGTTAAGAGGGAACTAGCAGTAGAAGGATCGATTAGGTAAGACACAATTGATCTATTATTTCTATAAGGATCATATCATCTTGACATGGTATTAGTAATCATTCCATTGATAGGTAGCAACTATCTCTGATAAAATCGAGCTATGAAGTTAGCTCTCAAGGCAATGATGAGATTAGGATTCATATATAGCAAATATCATTTACCTAATGAAGATTCTCTAAACATTGATTCATGGAGTAAATTTGATAACATATTCATTTCATAGATATTGAATTCAATTTCCAAAGACATTATTAATGTTTATTTGTACGCAACAAACACTTCTGAGCTTTGGCAGGCATCTGAGAAGAGGTATGAAGAGTGTAATGATCCTCCTCTTTACCAGCTGTAAAGAGAAATAGACAGAGTTACTCAAGGTAATAAGACTATTGCTAAATATTCTACAAAATTGAAGAAACTTAGGGATGAGTTGGGATGTTTGATGCCAATACTAAGGTGCCCCTATGGTCATTATACTTATGGTATTAGAAAAGAAATAGCGGAAGTGAATTCAAATAGCAAGTTAATACAATTTCTGATGGCGCTAAATAAGGGATATGATCATGTCATGAGCCAAATTTTGGTGATTAATCCATTAATTAACATTGACAAGGTATGTTTAATGACTTTAAGAGTTGAGGGATAGAAAGAAATTAATGTGGTGATTGTTGATAATAACGACTATCAGAGGATAAATGATCAAAAGAGATAGAGGAGGAAAGGGAAATCATAGAATAAGTGACATGTGAATACATAGGTATCTAGATTGCATCCAAAATTTTTGGTGTTGTGTTCTCGATCTACACCAAAAAATTGTGAAGAGTTCTAGACGCGATAAGTGCTTCCTTATGCATAACTGGTTCCAAAGGTACTGTATCGTCTTCAACTTCATCATCAACATTATTTTCAAGGATAGTAGCCACAATTTCTTCTAAGCTATGGACCTCTGAACATGTATCATTTTCACCCGGGTAATCCAATAGGCTATTGGCATCTATTTTATTGCGATAGCTGAGATCATTAATCATGAGCTCAAGTTCATGAATGTCGTTTTCACAAGTGGGTTAATCTAAATTCCTTGAGACTTCATCCCCTGAACAAATTTTGCAATGTCAAAAACAATTTGCTATTGTCTTTTACTGAACATTAACTGTCCAAGTTGAGATTGCAAGATTGATAGCATCCAAAACATTAATCTTACCTGGATCAGATTGTCCCAACTCATAACCTTCTAAAATCCTATGGTAAAATCTCCTATGATAGTGCATCTTGAAAGCTCTTATTATTCCAGCATCATAAGGTTGAATTTTTTATGTTATGTTGGGTGGCAAGAAGAACAACTCAACATTATATAACCCTTCAATACATCTTGGACGTGCTGGACAAGTATCTACCACAAACAAAATTCTTCTACCATGCATTTTTTATCAAACCAACGGATATATTAATCAAAGAGCACACTTGTCATCCAAGCTCTTTTGTTGGCACGGTAGTGACAATTCAAGCTATTCATGCTGACATTCTTGAAGCAACGTGGCTTTACATATTTTCAAATAATCCATAAAGGGATTTTTCAGAGCCATCCTCATTGTAACAAATAACAAATGTTAGCCTTTCGTTGTCTTATTTTCTTCCTTCAATTTGCTTCGTAGCAAGAGACTGATCAACTTGTAACCTGTAAAACAAACTAGTTTCATCCATATTAAAAACATCTTTCATAGAGAACTTATCTATTTTTCCCTTATAGACTCCAATTGCTTCTCCATGTCTTGTATATCAACCAAACCATTCTTTCCGAAACAACGAAATGACTTGATACCGTTTCATAGCTTAAATTTCTCAAGCCAACCTTGAGAAAATTTGTGCTCAAAATCTTGTTGAGGGTATAGAAGTTTTATTGTATCTTTTGCCTTCTCCAAAATTAGTTCTCTAGTCATATTCACACGATCTTGGTACTGGAGAAACTACTCATAAACAACCTTCTACATATCTGGAAATTTTGCTGGTTTGTGTCGCTTGATATCTCTTCCTTTTTTTAGGTTGACTGAAAGATACTCAGCCGATCGTTTGAGTGTGTTTGAGATTGTACATTGACTAACTTTCAAATGAAATTTTTCTTCAAGCCACAATTACAAATTTTTTTAAGTACATGTCGAATGATCTCTTTTGTACTCACATAATTCTTTGTATAATTGATCCGTTATTGTTAATTTCGTGACACCTTTTAAATAAAGAGTCATTGTTGGGTGTAGTTTCAAAAAATTTTCTATCTTGTTTATAAAGTATTTTCTATCTCCATCATACTTACATATGTATACTGAATGCTTTTAGTAAAAAATATAATGAATAATACTTAATTATTAAGAAATAATGAACATTATTTATTAGTTTTCATTAATATTATATATAATGAATATATATTTTAGATTCATTCAATTAATATGAAACATGATTTTTTCTAAAATACAATGCTTTTTTATGTAATTAAAATTTAACTTCAATAAATTACAAAAAACTCTTTAAATTAATAAATATTAATTTATCGGTTAATTAATATCTCTATAAAATAATAAATATCATGATCCCAACAATATTAATTTATAGAAGTTTTACTATATTTGCAATTAATTAGCCAACTTCGACACTTTCTAAACTTCCATTTTTAATGACTTAAATATTGCACATAACTTGAGTTAAATTTATTTTAGGACAATAGATGTCACTTAGTTAAGAAATACAAGTGTATACACTTAGTCAAGTTTTGACAATCATATGATTAAATATGGTGTATAATTTTGGTGAACTGCATTAACCTGTGAGTTTTTGGGCCTAAAAGATTGAAACATCCATATCAATCTATATTTCTTTGATGTGTGATTATCTTCTAAGGTGAATTTTTCTCTAGAACTTGCTTGGAATCTACTTGAGACCACATCTATACATGCATGCATAAAAATGATAAAGGTCCTATTTGTTTTAAGCCTTTAGCTTAAAAGGCTAACCTAATTCAATATCCTTTGTTAAACTTTTTGAGTTGAACCCTTTTTCTTAACAAACCCATAATAAACAACTAAAACCTCTCATATCTTCACCCATCATAAATGTAAGCAGGCATTCTAACCACAATTTATGTCGGATTTATTTGGAGAGATATGGAAAGCAAGGAAAAGAAAAAGATGATAGGAAATTGAAGAGATTTAGATTTGAATTATGTGTTATACTGTTGTCTTTAAATATCAGTACATTGATGAAAAAAAGAAAGAAAATAAAAGAAAAAGAAAAAGAATAATACATCATTGAAAAATAAGTTATAGAGTAATATATCTTTACAGAATGACGTTGTTGACTCCTTAGTGATTGAATTTATGTCTCCACAAGTGGTTAGGTGCTTTGCTAA
Source organism: Erythroxylum densum (assembly GCA_024678245.1). Classification (NCBI taxonomy): domain Eukaryota; kingdom Viridiplantae; phylum Streptophyta; class Magnoliopsida; order Malpighiales; family Erythroxylaceae; genus Erythroxylum; species Erythroxylum densum. Next base: position 12,242,281 of record JANPWT010000246.1, on the reverse strand, counting down.
TGTTTATTATTTTTTCCCCTTTTCATTTATCAATCATTACCTTTACCTATGATCCAATACAACCTTGAATAAAGTCCTTTTAATTTGTGCATGTTTGTATTTCAAGTGGTGAAAAGTTGGTAAAAAACCAAGCATATGGTAGAATATTTGCATTAGAAGAATTTGAGTGAAATACTAAACTAACAAATACTTGAGTGATTTTAGTGAAATCCAATCCGTGAGAGTTTACTATAATTATGTGCTAGTTTTTGAAATATGATTGCTTTAAATTGACTTTGTTTATGTTACTTGAATGGTTAACTCTAGGATATTCGTTGGTTACAAATTGGTTGACTACATCAATTAGTTGGCCAATTGATTGTGAATATATTTTGTTGAGGATGAGCAAAAGATTGATGTAGGGGAATTTGATAAGTTGTTATTTTTTTTGTTAATTTTGGATATAAATCTTTTTAATGTGTTGAATTTTTATTTAAAATTAATGAACTTGTTTCTTAATTATTTTCAAATGTTTTTCAACACATGGGAGATGAATTTGAATCAAAAAGATGCAAGGAAAGCAAACACAATTCGAATTCCCAATAAGCAGAAAATTTTTTGACTAAGCTTAGACACGTGCAAAGGAAAAATTTATCTACAGAATCTGATTTGAATACAGATTCGATACACTTACGATTTTTATTATTTAGGGAATCAGGTTGTTGTCTTTTAAGTGGGGATCTGCTACCTGATTACGTGGGGAGTGTATCTGATAAGGATAACGATAAGAGGGAAGAGAGGATACTTCTAGTTAGATTATCTTTACGATTTCTGATATTTTTTTAGGGTTTAGAGGATTTTCATATTTTTTCTGAGCAGCTAAATTCTTCTTCTCGGTTGAAGAGAACCACGTTATCATCTAGTATGTGTGAGATTTTCTGGATAAAGTTTATTTTATTAATGAATATTAAGTATCTTCCAAATTGTTTTTTATGATTGAATTGATTGATCTCTATGATGCGCAACTAGGAATTGATTGATTTAATTTACAACCATATTAGTAGAATCTGACGTTTAGTTTGCTAATCCAAAGTGGCAATTAGGATTACCATCTTTACGTTAGGGATTGGAAATTCTAAGAAAGATACTTATCTAGATTAAAAACATATCGAATGTGTATTGTTTTGCTGATTGATTTTTTTGGTTCTTAAAGCTATCGATTAATCAAACTTAATATTATATCTAAGTTATTGGTTAATAAGAATGATTATAATACATATTTCTATTCATTTAATCTTAAGAGAGAACATCACCCAATGAGTATTTATTAATAAACTGAATTTTGTATTGATGATCTCTATTAGTTTGATAATGTAGGTGACCCGAAACCAAGGTTCATTATTAATTTTCCAGATCTAAATATTTTCATTTATTTCAAATTTTTGTCATTTTTAAATCACATTAATTCAACTCCCCAATTTGTTTTAGTTTTCAACTCGTATAGTATTTATCAATAGATTCTTCATGAGAACGATCCCTACTTTCCACTACTATATTAATTTGTGTTGCAAGAAGTTGGTTTCTTTTTATATTTGATTATAGACGACAACATTACCATACAAAAATGCAAATTAAATCACATAATTATGATCTCATTATAACTTCAATTAAATAGTAATTATTTTAAGGATTTTACCTTTATTATTAAAACATCAAATGTTAGCCCAAACCAAAGTGCCTTCATTAAGAATCGAAGAATAGGGGATAATATTCATTTGTCCCAAGAAATTTTCAAGAATGACCATCTTTCTAATAACCAAAAGAGGTGTGCCTTCAAAGTGGACCTATAAAAAGCCTATGATTCTATTCTTTGGGATTTCCTTCTTAATACCTTAGTAGCTATAGGTCTTCCTATAAAGTTCATTAATTGGATCAAAGAATGTATAACCACTCCTTTTTACTCTATTTTGATCAATGGAACTCCCATAAAATTTTTTAGAGGGAAGTCAGGCCTTCGACAAGAAGATCCCTTATCCCCATTCCTTTTTATAGTTTGTATAGAAGTTTTCTCTAGGAGTTTGAATGACTTCATAGAAGTTAATCCTTCCTTCAAATATCATTGAAGGTGTAAAACCCTTAAACCCACACACCTCTTGTTTGCTGACGATCTCCTTATGTTTTGCCATGTGGATTTGAGCTTAGCTCAAACTTTACTTGATTGTTTGGTTACATTCTTTAGTTTTTCAGGTATGGACATGAATCCTTCCAAGAGTCAATTTTTCTTATCTCCTAACATGGATTATCTGACTCCTTAAATCAAAGTCATCTCTGGTCTCAAAAAAGGTACTCTCCCTATATGGTATTTGGGGGTTGCTCTCTTGACAGGTAGGTTAACTAAGAGGGATTGCTTACCCATATTGGAAAAAAAATGATAAGAGGATAAACAAATGGACTCATAAAATCCTTCCTACGCTGGTAGAATCCAATTGGTAATTTCATTCCTTTCTTCTTTCCAAGCATATTGGTCTATCCACTTTATTCTCCCTTCTTCCATTCTTAAGGATATAGAGTCTAAACGTAGGCATTTTTTGTGGGTAGTGAAGGTGGCTTCTAATTCTTGTGCAAAGGTTAAATGGAGTGATATTTGTATAACCAAAAGGGAAGGAGGTTTAGGGATTAAACGTTTGACAACTTGTAATTATGTTCTATTAGGTAAAAGGATTTGGTACTTGTTTGTTGATAGGGAAGCTCTATGGGTTAAGTGGGTACATACTATCATTTTGAGAAGGAAAAATTTTTGAAGTGCCCAACCTACCAATAATAGTTCTTGGAGTTGAAGGAAAATCTTAGTTGTGAGGGATAAAATGGAGAATCAATTCAGATTTAGGATAGGGAATGAAATTTCTACTATTTTATGACAAGATCTGTGGCATCTAAGAGGGATCCTGAAGGACTTTTCTTCTCCTGGAGAAATCAATGGTTCGGATCTTCCAATGACAGTAAGAGTCTCAGAAGTTATCAGCAATAATGAGTGGACATGGCAAGAGGCTACCATAGGGGTCATTAGCAACCTTGATCCCCTTCAGTACCAACCAAATAGTTTAATATCGAATAGTTTGGAATGGTTAGCTAACCCTTCAAAAAGGTATACTAATGGGTCAGCTTATAATTTCTTGAGACCTCTTATTCAAAATGTTTCTTGGTATAAGCTAGTTTGGTTCAAAACTAATAGCCTTAGGTGTTCTTTTATATTATGGCTAGCTCTTCTTAAGAAGTTACAAACATGAGACAAACTTCACTATCTCCACGCTCCTAATCACTACTCCTTGTGTTTCTTAGATAATGAGACTATTGACCACTTATTTTTTTGAGTGCCCCTACTCCAAACCCTTGTGGGACCAATGTCTAAACAATTTCCATATACATATCCCAAATTTGATAAACCTTCAATCCATTCCCACTTGATTTAATCAAAAATTTGGAACCTTTAACAATAATATTTTTCCAATCCTCCTTTCCATTACTATCTACAATATTTGGTCTGAGAGGAATACACATACATTCAAAGATGAAGCTAAGGATGTAGGGAGTTTGTATTCTAGAGTAATCTTTCAAGTTATGGAACATCTCAGCTCAAACACCATGAGGAGGTAATTATTGTAGTTATTTTCACTAATATATTCACTGCAAGTATGCCATTTCAGGTCAACAAGCTCTTGGTCTCCAAAACAGAAGTGAAAATAGATGCAGGAACATTATTGTTTAAAATTGCAAATGGAGTTGTTAGTTTTTAGACAAGATCAAGAGAGGAATCCAAACCCCTTTCGGTAAAGCAGAGTGAAATCAGCTTAAGGAAATCCTCTTGTTTCAAAACAACAAGCAAGGAAAGCATGGTAGGGAATAGACAAGAACAAATCCCAGAAGCAGATCAAGGAACTCTACTGATTGATGGAAGGAAAAATTATTAAAGCTCCTATAAATGTAGGTATGAGAGAGATCACAAGTTGGCAGTATTCCAAGAAATCTGAAGAACATCAATCTCCTTAGACTATGTTGATTATTGAATAGAATTGCTAATTTATTTTGCCTGCATTTGCAGCTGGATTTATTGTTTGTGGCTTGTGTTTCTGTCTAGTTAGCAAATGCTATCAGGTTTTTGGTAGAAATATTGTATAGTATATGGAGGTTGTGTTTTGAAGTAAGGAAGTAGTTGTAAGTATGCCATAGGTTTCAATGGCTCTCTTTTAATAGTTTGGAGATTCACATGTAATAATCTCAAGTTATGTAGGTAACTTTTATTTTTATACAAAGTCTTTCTGATTTACTAAAAAAATATAATTAACTTTGTTCATATCAATAATTTTATAAAATAAAATCTATCATATTAAAGAATATTTTATTTTGTTTATGCGAACGAATAAAGTGATTGGAATAATTTTAAAAAAAGTACAAACAACAAGAGTTAAACTTTTGAGGATACAGGAAGAGGACATAATATAACTCCCAACCCGCTGTATCTTGTCGTAAGAGAGCATGTTACAGGTCACGGAAACAAATAGCATCTACTACTATACATTATAGTCTTTTTCAAATTAGTTAGAACCAAAATTACTGTTGTCCCATTTGTCTTTGGTCAACAAATTGCTGACCTACACGATACTTAGAAAGCAATTTTAGCTTTTAGGTTTGGAAACAAATTTTAAGAATGAAACACTGAACAATACAATTATCGATCCAGATAACTTAATTATTTATGCTTATAAATACGACAATTTTAGTGCTAGAAACAATTTTTAAGAATTAAAAACACGACAACAATTTTAAAGTAATTAATTGGATATGATTTATTCAACACATATAATTTTTGGACTATGTATACAAGTAAAGCAATTTTAGTTTTAAATCAATTTTCAAAAATGAAAATACAATTAGTAAATTAAATATAATAAATTTGTCAACTGAATTATTCACATTATCTTATATATTATTGTATTTATTTATAAATTGGTTGCATACTTGAAATAAAATAGCGGCCTCCTTAAACCAAAAAAAAAGAAGAAAAAAGCAACGAATATGTCAGCAAAGCGCGAGATATTCCAATTATGGCTTTTCTAATAGGCATATATAAATTTGTCCGCTTGTACCTGGCTGACAGTTTGACATCGGACACTACTGCACTCGCTATATCCAAATCAGAGCCACTATATTTCACGCAATAGATCGAGAAAACAGTAATCATAGCACTATAATCTAAGAGGAAGAAAGACGAAAAGAGGAACGTAAGAAGATAAGGCTGCCTTTTTCTGCACGATGGGGGCCAAAACTTTAAAAGATAGTTGGAGTTGTTATTGAGTCGAGGAAAGCTTGAAAGCCTCTCACTCTCTCTCGAAGAAGACATTCATGAATGATTAGTTCGTGAACGTGAAGCGGCAGTAAGTTGTGGGGCTTCGCAAGCTGATGCTGACTCTGGTAAAAGCACAGCCGCACACTCAAGAGTTGGTTGACAGAGCCATCATATCACATGCTTAGCATGTCCATGGAGATTAGATAATACCTTAATTTCTATATACTTCTTATTAATTGGATCAAAATCAATATATTTTGTGTTTCTTTCGTTTAATATATATACCATCTATACTACCGGCGTAATTATTTAGTTGCAACCAATCTTTTAAAATTCATCAAGCAATATATAAAAATATGTAATATATGTTCTTTCAAGGGCTTTTATTATGCCAATATAATCTAACTTGGTGGTACTATGATTAGGTTCGATGGTGCTATAATTATACTTCATAACCACTAACAATATCCATGTTATAGCATGATGCATCGCCCTTATTTATTGTCAATTTTGAGCATTTTTACGCACTTCATCTTCATTCGTAAACTATTTTAAGGGTGATTTATTTTTTATCCATGTTGAAAACTTGAACATCGAAGCACCGTAAAATTTTTGTTATGTCATGATTATTTCTAACTGAAATTTGTAGTTAATTCTTACAAAGCAACTAGGCAGGCAACAGTAATTTTCAAAATTCTTTTGCAAACAAACAAATTAAACGTGTAGCATTTCTTTCTTCCACAAATATCTTAACTTTTAAAATTCTACATATTCTAAGATAGTATAATCCTATACCAAATCAATTTTTTTTATAACAAAAGATATCCCAAATAAATTAAAATACAAAATAATGGCAAAAATATAATAAAATATCTTAACAATCTCTCCCTTTTTAACATTAATTGTCACATCACAATCTCACCTTAACAAGAGAAACAAAGTCTCCCCCCAAAATAAATGATCATGATAAAAGATATCAAAAAATCAAAGTTAAGGCCAACTGTCACTAACAAAGCTATAAATACTAGCTAAAAAAGCTATAAGCAAGTTCCTATCTCCCCTTTAAGACAAATCAATCCTAAAAGAAGCTAGTGATCATAGAAGGAAGTTGAGGTATAGAGACGGTCGATGACAAATAGGATACTAGGGAGTTGAAGTGGCCGATGATGATCAGAACGAAAAACCAAACAAGATAGAGGTTGTAATGCAGAAAAAAAAGGACCTTTGGCTTTTTTTTTACACTTATTTCAATAAGCTTCAAAATTGTAAGAGTGCCCCGCGAAGAAGTTAAAACCTCATAGAGTTAAGAGGTTTGGTGAAAATTCAACTAGTTCCTTCTCAGTTGTTACATAAGACTTCAAATCCAAAGAATTTACTTTATGCATAGGTTATCGATTCGGCATTGGACAAGAAGGGTCTCTTATTATCACACATGACAATTAAAACATCTTGAGCAACTCCATTTTGTTGTGACATTTTAGGTGTTGAGAACTTTTTCATAATCCCATATTTATTACAAAAGTTGTTGAAGCTTACATTCTCAAACTCCTTTCCATGATCAGATCTGATCCTCAAAATTGCCTTTTTTTTATATTTGCAATCCACACACATAAGTTTCTAAATGCTTCAAAAGCATTTGATTTTTCTTTCAGGAAAGCTACCTAAGTATATTTTTAGTAGTCATCAACATATGTCTAGAAATACCTCGTGTCGTCAAGACTAGCATGCTGTATTTGGCCTACCAAATCCATAGAAACCAATTCTAGTACTCGAGAAGTTGTAACATTTCTTACTTTCTTATGTGATAATCTCGTCTATTTTCTTGGTTGACAAGCACTACAAATAGTCTTGTCATCTTTGTTCATCATAAGCAAGCCTTTTATTATTTCAGATTTGCTCAACTTGATGAGGTCATAATTTGTGTGACTAAGCATTTGGTGCCATAGAATCATATCATTATATGTGGCTAAATTGCAAAAAGTAATAACCTGTAACGTGCAACAATTATCCACCGATCTTCTTCCACTTACTATACAATCTCCTTGTTGGTTTAACACCTTGCATTCATCATTGGTGAACTAGACTAACAACCCATCATCACAAACCTAGCTAATACTTACCAAGTTAGCTTTTAAACTATCCACATGAAGCACATTTCCAAAATGAGGCAATCCATCTACACAAAGAGTTCCTCTACCAATCATCATTGCTTTCTTCCTATCACCAAATGTAACATGACTACCCATATAGATTTGATAATTCATCAAATAGCTTCTTTCACCTGTTATATGCCTTGAGTACTCGCTGTCAAAGTACCATCCATTGTGAGAAGCAACACGTATGAATTTAAGAGCCACAAGTGCTTACGGTTGGTTCTTTCTATCCTAAATCTAATTTAGTAGCTTCTACGACTGAAATTTCTTCTAAAAATGTCTGAATTTTCTATTTTGAGCATCATGGAATATCATTTACATCAGTTTGTAGCAATTTGCTCTTATGTGACCTTTTACACCACAAAAGTGACATGTAGGCATAAACTTTCTACTTCTTTTTTAAATTTCTCTTGCTTAATTGATCTTGTTGTTTTGACAAATCTAACTTCACCCTTTTGCTCATTATTCACCTGAGAGTATTCACCTTTATCTTTTGCTCATTATTCACCTGAGAGTATTCACCTTTATATCCAGCACCTTCACAATCCCCTTTGTTTTTTCCAATTTCCAACAATTCATCTGGCTTCTTTTTACCGCCATTCAACACTTTTATTCCTTTCTCTGTATTGATCAACTTTAGCTTGGTTTCATCAAGTTCATTTTTTGTTGACAATAACTTCACCTTCATATCTTGAATAACATCTTTCATGGTAGAATTCTCATTCTTTAACTTCTCATTTTATTTACATGTCTTCACCCATTTGTTATACATTAGTTCATAGGCCTTACAGATATCTTCCTTTTTGAATTCTAAATTACTATCATCGTTATCATTATCAGAATTAGAGTTTGTTACTGAAACATTTGAATCTTCATCTTCAGTTTCTTCATTGGTTGCTACTAAGCAAGCAACTGAACTTTCTTTATATAAGCAACCAACACAATATGATGATCCGTAATTTCTTCTTGTCATACTCACTTTTAGACTTGTTTTCACTCTAATTGTTAGTGTAAGACTTCCCTTTTCTTTTTTTAAGAGTGATAACACACTCCACTTGCATATACCCAAAACCTTAACTCTTATGACATCGTATCTTCTTGCCTTCTTTTAACCTTTTTGAGCTTTTGCTTGTTATTTAAAACTATTGTTGGATAAACTTCCACCATTTTGCCTTAACTCAGGTCTATCTTTCTTCACCTTCTTCAGTCACTTGTTGAAATTTCTTGTTAGCACCACTAGATCTTCATTTTCGTCGAAATCGTCTCCTAAATCATGCACAGGTTTAACAACTTCGACTTATAGCACCAATCAATTATTCTTCTCACGCTTGTCTCTCAACAGGTTCATCTCGAAGTTTGCGAGAATTCTAATTACCTTATCAAAAAATGACTCGTTAATGTCATAGGCTTCTTTAATAGTTGCAATCTTTGGTATGACTCTAGGTGGCAACGATCTCAAGGTTTTCTTGACAAGTTTTAGATTTGAGTACTTCTTATTAAGTTGATGTACTTGATTGGCAATATCATGTATCCACTCATGAAGGTCTCCAATAGTTTCACTTTCCTCCATTTTAAGCTCTTCAAATCTAGTAGCTAACATTTGAAATTTTGATGTTATCACCGATTGTGATCCTTCATGTATGGTTTGTGATGTATCACAAGCTTCTTTTGCTGATTCACAAATTAATATCACACTAAAACATCCTTGATCTATAGTACTAAAATTGCATGTATTGCTAAAAAGTTACCAAGCGCTTCCTTTTCTTTAACCTTTGTCCACTTAGACTAATCTTTAGGTACCATTTCATTCTTTTCATTAGTTGACATAGGATGAGTCCAGCCTTTCAACACAAAAGTCTAGGTTTTAATCCCTTATGTTTGAATAAACACTTTCATTCTCAATTTTCAAGTAGGATAGTTAGAGCCATCTAGTCAAGGTGGCCTAATGATTGGCGTCCCTTCTCTAATAGCCATAAGTGGGGAATGTTGATCTACACCAACTTGACATATCAAGTTTTGATTACGTGAACCAATCTGATATCAATCGGAAAACCCAATGTCAAAGTTTCACAAAATTTTTGTTATGTCATGATTGTTTCTAATTGAAATTTATAGTTGATTCGTACAAAGGAATTGGGCAAGCAACTGTGATTTCCAAAATTCTTTTGTAAGTAATCAAATTAAACGTGCAACAAATAAATCACACACTCAAAACACCAAAAATTTATTAATATAGTTCAATACACATGACCTACATCTGTGGAGCCTTCACTCATATTAATCAACTTTCACCATAGTATAATAAGCTTAAACAAAACTAATATGGAGCCGAGACCACTTACTCCTTGATGCTATTCACTTGTACTCATATCTATAAAGGCATCTCACATTCTATAGCAAAACCAACTCATGCTACCTTCACAAGAGGATAACAAAAAGCACTTGAGTCAAATAATACTCCCTTATGTGCATAGCCAAATTAAAACATAATCATGGAGAATCTTTAAACAAAAATATGCTACGAATTTTGTAGTTAAATCTCCAAAAACTCCCAAGCATAGCAACCAAAAATCAATTATCAATTGTCACACCATGTATTGCTAATCATTATACCACGCGTACTTCCTCCTTTAAGATTCCTTCAACAAATATCTTAACTATCAAAATTCTACATGTTTCAAGATAGTAAAATCCTATACCAAATTAATTTCTTTATAACAAAAAAATCCCAATTAAATTAAAATATAAATAATGCCAAAAATAGAATAGAATATCTTAACACATATATATAATACATTATGTATATTCTCCTTAGTTATGTCTAGTTGTGATGTCCTAATGCCTTTTGGAGCTATGAGATGGTAAAATTAAGTCAGCTACTACAAGATATTCCTTTTATTTTTCTACTCAACATAACTCATTACACCGAAATGGTTTTAATTTCAAAATTTATTAAAGAAATGTGTGGCTGGCTCTAGTCAAGTCAATCAGCTTTTGTTGATAAGGGAAAACAGCAAATATAGGAAAGATACAGAGACATTCTTTTTTTGCTTTCTTGTCTATTTTAACGTTGTGCTTCCTTTTCACTATTAGCGAAAATTTAGTTGCTGTTAGAGTTTCGTTCTGACGCCAATGTCTGCTTTTAAATTCCAAAACAAATTAAATTCTACTATACTCGCTACAAAGTTTTACCAATTCTGTTAAAAAAAAAAATTAGTTAGGCACATTTCTATTGTGTATACTTTGACTCAATATCACGTTGACATCAAATAAAAATCAATCATTAAAAATTATATTCAAATTATTTTATTCGGAACATATGATACCGGAATGACTTTTGTCATGTGAATTAAAGTTTATTATAAGATGAAGAAATAGTTATCCGCAGAGAGTGCCAGGTCAAAGAAATTAGTTGGACGAAGTTACATGTGAAACAGGGTGAAGGAGGGACCAGCATAAGAAAGAGGGGGTCCCAATTCCCAAAAGTGATCAGCACCAGGGAACGTGGGTGGCGCTCTCACTCTCTGTACATTGAAGGCGGTCGCATTCTCATGTCTACATACGGTATTTCTTTTCTTTTCTCTTATTAATTGATGACGTTACCTTATTAACCTGCGTTCCATAAAAAAACACGCATTTTAATTTAACTTTATAATAAGTAATTTGCTTTAAATTACTGATTCTTTATTCATGCTCTAATAAATTATTTTAATCTATAATTTAAAATTATAATTTTAACTTATGAAATGATTCTTTTATTTCATAAACTAAAAATAAATAATTATTGGTCGGGTCGGCTGAATTGGGCCCGAACCCAATCACAATAATCCACGGGCCGATCGGTCTGTCTCTCAAAGATCAGTCTCATACCCAGTGGCTATGTCAAGCCCAGGCTCGATCCACGCTCTCCTTAGCCCGTCCGCATGTGAGAGACTCCCATGCACACGTAAAGACCTAAACCTAGTTGTTGCT
>JANPWT010000246.1:12177671-12195898 GCA_024678245.1 Erythroxylum densum | reverse complement strand
ATCATCATCATCATCATCATCATCATCATCATCATCATCATCATCATCATCATCATCATCATCATCATCATCATCATAGTCTATAAGTTCATAACCACACTAATGGCCATAATGTCTGAAGTTTAAAGACATAATGTTCCAAATACATAAGAAAATTGAGATCAATTAGACATTTGGGTAACCTTTTCTAGACCTTACTTACACCCCCCGCTATTGTTGCTACTGGCTAATTGACTCAATAACCTTTGTTCTTTTTTCATAAGGGGGTGGAAAAACAATGAAAACTTAAGTATTACACTCAGTAAAGGACAACATTTTTACCTACGAGTGCTTACATATATTTTTTTTCATTTCTTAAACTATTTTGGTTTATAAAAACAAGTAATAAGTTCACTACCTATATTCACACACAACCATGCTTAACAAGGTATCAACAATACTCCAAAATAAGGATTGCCTGCATTAAGGTATAAGGTCAATTGTCATATTTTCCACATAAAGGTTTAAGTAAGTCGTCTATTATTGAATCAATCATCATTATATCCATTAAGACATAAGTTCATCAATTGCCAAAATCATTGACCACCTAACAAGATATCACTTATTTGAGCAAGAAACATCATATCAAGTGTGAAGCGCACATGTATCTCAACTTTATTACATATATCCTTCATCAAATTTTTATTCATTTTCATTAGCTCTTTCACATACAAATCCTTACTTCGTCATCTAAGTCACCTCACTTAGGTCTTTTTCCTAAGCCATATTACTTAGATCTTTGTTTAAGGAAATTTTGCCTAGATCACCTTACTTAGGTCTTTGTTTCACAAAATTTGTCTCAGTCACTTCACTTAATTCTTTTATCTAAGCCACCTCATTTAGGGCTTTGTTTTAAAAATTTTGCTTAAGTCATCTCACTTAGGTTTTTCATTCATTTTATTTAATCAATCCATTTATTAGTAATTTTTCATGGAGGGCACTTCACTGCACTACACATTTTCAAATAAACAATCAATTTCTACTTTTGCAAAAAGTTCAAGGCACATGCCCTGAAATTTCAACACAATCTAATAATCAAGACAATATTCATACATAACAATATTGACAACTTAGCAACTTTCTCATGAGTATTCACATATTTCCTATACCATCCAATGCAAGTAACCCTCTCAAGTCACATAAATGAGCTTTTCATATGACATTCATAATAACTCACCACAATCACAAAATTTAATCATAGAGAAACAAATTCTCAACAAGCATAACCGGAAAACTATTTAGATCTAAATCAAAAAGGTTTTCATACTTATTATTCACATACACTTGTACACACACTCACACACGCATATACATACATACATATATACATACATGCATACATGCATGCATGTATGCATCCATACATGCCTACATCCATCCATGCATCCATGCATACATACATGCATCTATACATGCATGCATCCATACATCCATCCATCCATCTATCCATCTATCCATTTATCCATCCATACATCCATACATAAAACATACAGGCATACATACATACATCCATCCATCCATCCATCCATACATACATACATACATACATACATAAATACATAATTTTCATGTTAAACACCTTCACAAATTCAATTCCTACAATCCCTAAAATTGGCTCCCAATAGTAAGACACATTTGATGTCATAATAACCTAAATAGCCTATGATAAATCAAATATACCTCCAAATATATTAAAAATTTTCCCAAATAATTTTACCGAAAAAGTGCACAACATCTAAGCCTACAATTTTCATGTTTTATTAAACTTCTAAATCATTTCTCTAGGTCCTCAAATCATAAGTACAATTTTAGGCTCAATTTCAATCCTACTAGACATACCATTTCCTAAAATTGACCATATCTCCAAACTTGTAAAATATGGGCACTTACCCTTTTATAGGAATAAAGTAGACAGGTAAATCTACATCTTTTATATTATACACTTTGTCAATTTCGTAACTGTTTATCTAAAACAATTAGAGAAAAATACCTTAGTCATTCATATCCAAAGCATAACAAGTACATTTATTAACTTATAACTCACAAACTAAATCATATTTCCTTAAACCCTTTTTTAGCCATAGAACACATACAAACAGTCACGAAAGATCAGTATTCCCATCAAATTTTTTCTCAAAATTATTACACAATATAAGGGATGGAATCTCACTTATCTTTTTGTTTGAAATTTGATCTTCTTCTTCCTTCATGCTTCTTCCTTCTTCTTATCTTGAAAGTTCTCTCCCTCTCTTTCACCTAAGAGGTTCAACCTCTTTGTTATAGAAACCCTTCTTTCTTTTTCCTCTTCAAACCCTAGTTGACCATAATTTTTAAAAATCACAGCCATGTCCCAAAGTGCAAAATCCCAATTATGCCTTTAATGAACCTTTTTCCACTTATTTCACTCCATGCCCTAATTTGTCCATCCGCCTTTTATTTTTATTTTTTAATATCTATATCCACTTATTTTAACACTTAATTAGCACACTTATAACCTTAATTAATTTCCTTCATTAATTATAATTTATTTCATCTCTAACACATTTCCCTCCAATGTATTCATTAACATCAATCATTCTTATTTATTTCCCTAAAAATTCCAAGTAAGCAAACTTATTCCTAATTTTTCACCAAGTATTCACAAAATATCTCCTCACTAAAACAATAATATCCAAAATAAAAAATTTTCCTTCTAAGCACCATAATGATTCATGTAGTCCTTCTTGTCTCCTTTTGGGGATATGTCCTTAAAACTGTTGCTTAATTCTAAACAAAGTTCCATCCAAATCAATTGACAATATATTATATAAGATATGGCCTAGTAGTAGAAAAGATATCTTACCTAAAGATTTGGGAATGTGATGTTCATATGAAGCATACAAAATGTGATAAGCTTCAAGTTAAATAAGATAAATGCAATTTTATGGGATATTTGAAGAGAGTATTTGATATCAATTTTACCATCCTTTTGAGCAAAATGTATTTCTTAAGATATGTTACACTCTTATAATGAGAATTTATTCTCAAGGAAATTAGTGGGAGTGAGGTAGAACTTAGTGAAGTTAAAAACCGCAAATTCACATCTACATGGAACATGAACCTCAAGTTGATACCTATAATGTCTAGTCAAGGGTTCAAGAGACATATAGTCTACAATACACTAGTAGGATATGTTTAGATCTGCATAATGCTTTTGATAGTACTGAACCCATAGGATGCAGATGGGCTTTTAAGAGAAAAATAAACATGGATGGTAATGTACACACGTATAAAGTAGGAACTTATTGGCTATGGGCATATATCAATATTATGAAATATGGTAGATGGATGTCAAAACAACATTTCTCAATGCAAATTTAATTGAGGATGTATATATAATAGAACCTGAAGGTTTTGAATCTCTTCCTAATCAAGTATGCAATTTGCAAAAGAATATTTGTTGACTTAAGTAAGCATCACAGAGTTAGAACATCCCTTTTGATGAGACAATCAAAGAGTTTGATTTTATAAAAAATGTGGATGAACAATATTTCTATAAGAAGGTTAATAAGAGTGCATTCATTTTTCTAGTACTATATGTGGTGACATATTACTGATTGAAATAACCAATGCTCCGATCTATAAAGATTTGGTTATCCAAGAGCTTCTTTATAAAGGGTATAAGAGAAGCAACCTATATTATAGGAATAAAGATCTATATAGATAAATCAAAGAGTTTGTTTCGCTTATCCCAATCCATGTGTATAAACAAAATGCTAAAGAGCTTTAGTATGGGGAATGTTAAGAGGGATTCTTACATATATAGTATAAGATTTCTCTCTCACATAGTATGTATCATAAAACATGAGAAGAGAGAAATAAAATGGATTATGTTCTATATGCTTTGGCAATTGGATTAATCAGGTATGTGATGTTATGTACTAGACTAGATATTTCTTATGCTTTGAACATAATGAGTAAGTTTCAAGCCAATCCTTGTGATAATCACTAGACGATTGTGAAAAAACATCTTAAAGTAATTGAAAAAGGATTATGACATTTTATCGATCTATGGAGGAGTTGAATTGAGAGTTTAGGGGTATTTGAGTACTAGTTTTCAGTTCGATCTAGATGATAATAGGTCACATTCAAGGTACATCTTCACTCTAAATGGTGGTATAATAAGTTGAAAAAGTTTTAAACAACCAACCATTGTGGATTCTACAATCAAGGTAGAGTATATTTTAGTGTCAAAGGTGACAAAAGAAGCAATTTAGATTAAAAAGTTTATTACTGAACTTGTAGTGGCTCCTAACAATGTTAAGTCAATAGGATTGTACTATGAAAACAATGGCGCCATTAGTATACAAAGGAATCAAGGTCTCATCAATAGTCCAAACATTTACTTAAGAAGTTTCAGCTGATCAAGGAAATAATGGAATGGAAAGATATAACATTAGTACGAGTTCTTACTGAAGAGAATCTTGCAAATCGTCTCCCTAAAATCGTCTCACTAAGTTACTATCTCATAAAAGAATTGATTGATATATGGATGAATATCATATTAGATACATAGGCGACTGACTTTAATGCAAGTGGAAGATTGTTAATCTATAAACTTGCAGTTAATTAGTTGGTTGTAATTTTATCTTTATGTACTTTGTTAATTGCATTTGATATTTTAACAATAAAGCTAAAATCGTTAAAATAATTGTTGTGTAATTGAAATTATCATGAGATCATAATTATGATATTCAATTTATATTTATGTAGTAATCCTAAATTGCTCTTAGTTATAGTTTCATCAAGACGAGATATTGACGAAACGATAAAACTAACACACATTATATTACTTTCTTACAAAGAAAGTATTTTATCTCATAAATTAAAGTACGAAGATACTTAAACAAATATGTAGGTACTTATCAAAGAATAAGTTCACTAAATTTAACTAATTATGAGGATTCAAAATAGAATATTACTTATTTGTCTATTAATGTCCTCATTATGATGATTATATAATGGATCCTTAAACTTCAGATTAATAAAAAAATCTTATGTAGGAATTACTGTATTTTGATACTATTTATGACCTATTCAAATTGAAGTAGCTTAGTTGATAGTACTTGAATATAGTATAAACCATATGGAGATAGTTAAGTTAATAAAAGATTCATCACTTTAAAAAAATTATAGAGAATATTCTAGTGTTCTAGATTAGTAACGATTTAAAGAATTTTTTGGCTATAGTGAATTGATATTTGAAAAGTGTTTTCAAATATCAATTATAAATTAATTATTAATTATCACGAATAAACATGGTTGGATTAATAAGAGTAGATACTATATACATACTCTATATCTAATTAGAACATTAGATAACGAAAGGATTAAAATATACATCATCACTATGTATAGATAGGTTGAGTCAAACTACTTTGAAATTTATAATATTTAAATGATTATAACATGTTGCTAGATGTTAGTCTTGATCTAACAAAACAACAAGCAACAATGACCCAATATAAATCCCGCTAATTTTGATATATGATTATTAATTATTTAATTGGATAATCAAAGATAATTAAAGAAGTTTTATGTTATTTAATCCTTATTATGAATTATAATTATAACATAATTATTATCAGTATAATAAAAACCTAATAAGTCATACATAAAGAGTAGTTAAAAATAAAAAAAGATCAATTCAAATTAAATCGGACTTAATTGTAGAGTTTGAGAAACTTGAGGGATTAAATATAAGATATTTG
This sequence comes from Erythroxylum densum, assembly GCA_024678245.1. Taxonomy (NCBI): domain Eukaryota; kingdom Viridiplantae; phylum Streptophyta; class Magnoliopsida; order Malpighiales; family Erythroxylaceae; genus Erythroxylum; species Erythroxylum densum. Next base: position 12,190,109 of record JANPWT010000246.1, on the reverse strand, counting down.
ATTTTATTAAAATTAAATATGAATATGAATATAGTTATAATTAGGAGATTTATTTTAGTAAAAATATAAAAATCCCTATTTATAAAGAAATAATCATAAGAGAGCTAGCATTTCGACCTATAAATCTCAAATGATTGATTCTTTTTCTTTATCATGTAAATATTGTTAGAGACTAAATGCTTGAATAATTGGTAGTTGATACTCTGTAAAAAAGATTCCAACAAGAATTCAAATCAAGTATGATTCAATTGACTCTTAGATTTTATATTTTCAAGTTATTTAATTATTACTTTATGGTAAAAAAATTATAAATCTTACATTTTCATCCAACTAGTAAAAATCATTAACTTGCCATAGTGAATTTTAGATCCGGCCGTGTAGTTTTATGGGCAAGTATATATTTTTATGTCTTATGGACATTTTCTATTTTACATTATGTTGTGATATATAACATTTTCAGCGGTGAGCCAGCAATTATAAAATTTTGCCCCTCCGGCTCGGAGCCTCGGACTCGTTAAAGAAATAATTTATACTAAAACAAAAATATGAGAAATGTAAAATCAGATATGACAGACAAAGGTAGCTTTGCTTTTACTAATAAAAGGAGGCAGTCGGTTCGGAGAGCGAAGATGAGGAGGATAAGATGAATAATACAAAATGCCCAAGTATGATTGGTGAACGTCAAAATTTTGTTCCTCATCTCAACTGCATAATTCGATAGACACGATAACAAAATAATTTCTCCATATTTTCTCTCCTTGAATACGGAATCCACACACTCTGTTGGTGAGTATAGATAAAAATGGTGAGAATTATACCTATGGCGTCTTCTATTCGACCTTCTCTATCCACCTTCAGGTTGTGTAATGGTAGTTTTACTACCCCTCGCTACGCTACTGCTGCTTGCTCATCTCTCTTTTCCTTTCGCACCAGATTCGATTGCCTTGGAATTGGTAAGGCCCTGTTTTACCTGTTAAACCCTAGCCTTGTGTTTAATTTCCGTTTTGGTTTTTATTTTAATTGCTAAGAATGTTTATACCAAGTTTGTTTCTTTTGGTCTTGTGAATGTACTTTGCACATTAACGTTGGGGACTTGCAACCCGGATACCAAGTTTGTTTCTTTTGGTCTTCTGAATGTACTTTGCACATTAACGTTGGGGACTTGCAACCCGGAAACATGACAGTTCACCTAGGTGGATAAACATTTGATACGGAGTTGAATTGTGGTGTATTGCTGAACTTGTTTTCCTTTAACATTTCCTCCATTCGTTGAAGTTTGGGAATTGCGTGTCTGATTCAAGCTTGATTTTTCTGGTTTTCTTTAAGGCATTTATGATTTTAGCTTTATTGTTTTCCAAGTGATGCTCATTCACTTCCTTTCCTTCTCTGAAATGCTGTTGATTGAGCTATTTGTTTATCGTTTTAGTACGCTGGTTCCCAGGTGGGAAATGTGTTCTCGAATGAATTTTTTGAGTATGCAATTGATATTCTTCCCAAATTGCCAAGTACATATTTTGGAGTTTGCTTTCTGGGATTTGGTTAGTGGAAAATGTTTTGTCATGTGCTCTTTGTCTGCTGGGTGATGACATTAGAGAGTTCTAATTTGAAGTACAGGTGTTACACAATCAAAGTTCGAGGACTTTAAAGTTTCTAAGATTTTGAGAAAGGAAGGTAATAGACTTAAAGTGGCAGCAAAAGGTAATATCGCACAATCAAGCATCACCACCACCCCAGAAAATGCTTTGGAGTGGGTTAAAAAGGATAACCGAAGAATGCTGCATGTAGTTTACCGTGTTGGAGACTTGGACAGGACTATAAAGTATGTGTAGTTTTCTTGTTTTTCTCCTTTGCAATTAATCTTTAGGAAATCGTGAACTGTCACTAAGAAATATCTTGTCAACTCAGATTCTATACAGAGTGTTTAGGGATGAAGTTGCTAAGAAAACGTGACATACCAGAGGAGAGGTATACAAATGCCTTCCTTGGATATGGACCAGAAGATTCTCACTTTGTTATCGAATTGACTTACAGTAAGCTACCAAGCTACTTCTCACTTCTGTCAAACCTTTTAATACCTAATGTATTGAACATGTAAATGATATTGTAGTATAGGTGCAGTTTTCACTCCCTTGTGAGTAACTTGTTCATGTGCTATTGATAGATTATGGGGTTGACAAGTACGATATTGGTTCTGGATTTGGACATTTTGGAATTGCAGTCGATGATGTAAGTTTGCCTTATTGTTAGAACTTTCTGCAATCCGGCATGTTTGAACTACTGGGTTTAATTTCTGCGATGCAATATTTTGCAAACTTTTAGGCTTATAAACTTTCTCAACTGCTCAGGTTACCAAGACTGTAGAGCTTATAAAGGCTAAGGGTGGCAAAGTAACTAGAGAACCTGGTCCTGTTAAAGGTGGCAAAACAGTGATTGCGTTTATTGAAGATCCTGATGGTTACAAGTTTGAACTTTTAGAAAGGGGGCCTACCCCTGAACCACTTTGTCAAGTGATGCTTCGAGTTGGCGATCTTGATCGCTCAATAAACTTCTATGAAAAGGTATGAATTTCTTCACTTTAAATTGATAAAGATTGTTCCTGACTTTCATCCTCCTCACTGGTTTTTGCTTACATGTCATGTTTATTCGCTGTAAATCTCCGATGTTATTATGATCAGGCTTTTGGCATGGAGCTCCTTCGGAAACGAGATAATCCAGAATATAAGGTAAGTCAGCATCTCTTGGTAAATAGTGTATTGCAGATAGATGTGGCTACTTGAATATTTTGTGCTGAACAGTTTATGAGGTTCAACTTGTTGGCCAGATTTGGTAGTTATAGAGTTTTACATTGCATTGACAATTCTTTCTACTGAAATATTGAGTTGTTGATTTCTTTGTTCAAATATAAGAAACATTTGAATTATGAGAGAGTAGGAATCCTTGCCTAACTTATGTCCAGAACAAGCTGGATTAAGGGAAAACCATACTTTCCATTGCTCTGTGATGTAACATTTCCTCTCTGTAAGGCTCTTCTGAATAGTTTAATAGGAAAACCTTTGCGGTCATTATAGATAGCCATATAGTTGGTTTATGTTAACTTCTTGTTATGGTATCTATTATTTGTCTTTGAATATTTGTTACTAACAAACAAAATTCTCATTTGGGTCAGTAGTGAAATTTTATGCAATATAACCATTTTCTTAACCTCTTGGAAGTTGTAAGATTCCAAAACAGCAATTTGACAAATAAAGTTTCTTGTGAAAAACTTCTAACCTGCCAAGTGAATTAGAGAAACTAATCCGTGTCAGCTGTCAACTGCAGACATGCGCTAAAATTTTGTTTCCTCAAATGGTTCTTTTCTACTTTCAAGCTCCCTTTCCTGTGTTTTATTTCAGGAGTGGATAAGTTCTCTTACTAAATGATTTTGTGCCTTAGTTTTATAACAAATATGCTGTAGGTATTCTGACTTTAGAAGGAGAAAGTGAGGAATGATCAAGCAAGATCCTTTTCTTTTTTCTAATACTTCATTATCCGATCGCTAACATTGTAGTCTTTATAGCTTGGGAAGAAAGGACACTGATGAAGATTTTGGTTTTTGATAATCAGTTAATCCTGTTTTACTGGATAATACAGAAGTCAGTTAAGAAAATTTTGAGAGAAGAAAGAAAAACTGGATTTTGAATTTAGTTTCTTAAACGTCCGCATCCAACATGTCAAATAGCTCACTTTTCATTTTAGTAACAAATTGCAATGATATTCACATCTAAAATTGTGGAAAATACTTTCAATAGACAGACTTACATGAATCTGGCACTAACTTGTAAAATGTTGAATACTATTAGTAGCAGTATTTGCTTCTTCACTGAATTGAATGGTTTCCTCTTCTTTAATGCATGTTTCTGCAGTACTTCTCTTAAAAGTTGATCTTCCTACAATCATGACAGAATTTCTCATCACAACTTGGCATTCTTTCTTCATATTGATATGCTGTTTCAATAGAAACTTCTAAAACATGCTTCAGCCTTGATATTAGGTTTGTGGATTATTGTGCAAATTGATGCGATCTTATGTTCATGACTATTAGTATACAATTGCAATGATGGGTTATGGACCTGAAGATAAAAGTGCTGTGCTGGAGTTGACATACAATTATGGGGTCTCTGAATATGAGAAAGGCAACGCTTATGCGCAGGTCAAATTATTTCCTTAATGTTGGTGTTGGGATCACCATCTTCATGTTTGTCTTTATATGTATTTGATTGATTTGCAAATGCTCTGCTTCATTGGTTCTATGCAATGAATTTTTTCATTGTGATAGATCGCAATAGGCACAGATGATGTGTATAAAACTGCAGAAGCAATAAAGCTTTTTGGTGGAAAGATTACCCGAGAACCAGGACCTTTACCTGGCATCAACACCAAAATTACTGCTTGCTTGGATCCTGATGGTTGGAAGACGGTATACTTTTGTAAAACTTGCATCATCAGTTCTTTTCTAATTCTCTATCTTTAAAAAAGTTACTTGATGCCAAAGTGCATTTTTACGTTTGCAAAAATTACTTGATACCAGAGCGCTGGGTAGCTCTTCTATTGACTTTTTTTTGAAGGAACAGAGTAGATGAGTTAAATACAAAAACTTAAGTTGCAAAGCAGCATGAACTCTGACTAGGCCTGGCTTCTTTCTCTCATGCCCGACTGTATATTTAGGCTGCATGGACTAATTGATACTATCATACTTATCCTACTCCCTCTTCTTTTATTTGTTAATTTTTCTTTTCCGATCCCACCCCCTCCTCCTCCCAACCAACACCAGCCCCCTGTCTTGTATGCCATTGACCACAAAGCAGGAACGTAAAAGAAATTCATTTTGTGCATGAATCATGACATATGCTTGTATATTTATTTCATTGTAGAACTATAATTTTATTCTCTTAATTGCAGGTGTTTGTGGACAACATAGACTTCCTCAAGGAATTGGAGTGAGTTACTTTAGGAGCTTGATCAATATGCCAATTGAAGTTTGTGGGGCCAAAATGAGTGTCTGGCAGAGACAATAGGTTATCATTTTGTAGATAGAAAGTAGCGATCATAGTGCCAATGGCAATAAACATCCTGCTGATAGCTAAGTAGCGGCAGAGTAAGTTAGATATGCTTATTTGTCGTAAAATTATATTCCCTCTTTTTACCTCTTTCCCTACAAAAAATGCTTAATCTTTGGAAGCATATTTAACAATGTCAAAATTGTGTAATTGTAACATGCGGTTTTGGAGGTATTTGTTAGCTGAAGAAACTTTGTACTACCAATTAATGCAAAATTTAAATATCTATCAAATTTAATAAACATTATTATGCAAATTCTTTTTGTCACTAACAAATTGCTGTTTTGCCACTTACCTTTGCAATGAGTTCCCCTTAAGTGGAAGCTTCATTTTTAACATTATGTGTGAAAGCTAACTTGGATTACCAAGTTAGAAAACATAAAGTTCAATTTTGAAATTGGAAAATAAGTTAAAAATGTTCGATTGCTTACGGAAGTATTAAAGATTAATGTGGTATTATCTTCTTCCAAAAAAAAATAAATTACGTTGTTTATATGATAACCCAATTGTATAAGTTTGCTAGAAATAGTTTACTTAAATGCTATGATGTGGAGTAGTAGTCAAATATCCGTAAAACCCTAATGTACATACCAATCTCCGAAACTGAAAATGATGGAGCTAATTAACTCATCCAAGGCAGTAGAAACTGAAAGATGAATCAGGAAAAAGTTTTTGAGGGGAGACTGATGATTGGAGATGGTGATAATAATAACAACGAGAAGAGCAGATTACAAGAGGACAATGTAACAGTGTTGAAGTGAACACAATGATGACAAAGGAGCAAAAACAAGAGGAGACGCCGCACAAGATATCTGTAAGAACTGTCACGTGAATTGATAGCAAGGGCATGCATGAAGGCCCTGTTGAAAAGACGGTGGTTCCATTGGCAAGGGCTGTCTGGACATTGCATATCACCGATGACCATTTTTATTGGTAATTTGGGATTAGTTTGAACCCCTTTAGATTCATTCAAGTATTTTTGTTTCTGTACAATAAAAGGGTCTGATATCGAAAGAATGCTTTGGCCTTTTGTCTTAATCATGTTGGAATGTGGTTGGAATAGACAGTTAATGGAGGTGAGGGTCTAGTTATGTTCTACTTGTAAATGTATCGAAAAACATGCCCTCAAGAGGTGTGGCTCATGTTTGAGAGCGGGGCTTGACTTTGGTTAGGTTTCAGGTTCAATTCTATGCTAGTTCCTCTTGTAAGAGCTTGAGGCAGCCAATATTTTACCTGTAGATAGAGAATTAGTTGGGTCTTCAATGATGAAGTGCACCCGTTTGGTTCGCATGTGGAGTGGTGCGCCAGTTGAACCCTCAGAGAGGTATGCCTGTTTGGCCCGCCTACGAAGTTTCCTCGAATCCAAAAAAAAAAGTATTGAAAAACATGAACTGTTTAATAGGAATTGAATTGTTGTTTATTGATACGTATATCGAGAAAATAACGAAGGTGCTAAATAGCTTGCTAATTATGCCAGTTATTTTAACATCCGAGTCACATATTTTTATATAATACCTATAGAGTGTCACATGATCCTTGTAGAGAATTTATGGAAAATTTGTTTCCCTAATTTTGTTGTGTAATCTTGGGTCAGTTTTTCTTATAAAAAAAACCATTAAGTGTCTCAAATTGATGGAAAAACGTGTGGTTTCTTTATAGAAGCTGATGTACTAGTCATAGGATTGATTCATCAGAATTGTCAGGGAACAGAGTAAATAGTACGAAGCAGTCTAGATTGGAGGACAATGAATAAGTACATGCGTTTGAGAGAATCCGAAGGTTGGTTCAATTTCCGAGAAAAGTTAATTATTTAGGATTATTTTATTACAGAAGCTGAAATGACCCATATTTAACAAGGAATTAATGCCTCTTAATCTTCATATATGTGTACAATTTTTCTTGAAAATTTTTAGAATTTAGGCCTAAAATTTAACTTCTAACTTGGATATGAATAGTCATTAAAAAAGGTTACCGGTGCATGTATTGTCTGTCTCAAATTCGTTTGGCACTTAGAAGGGAAATGCAAGTAGCTGCATTTAACATGTATCTTTTTTTGGGTTAAAAAGTTGCCCAAAAAAAAACAATAATTAGTGTCAGTAAAATTGCTGATAATAAAATGACGCACCTAATGAATTTAACAATTGTGACAATTCACTTTCAGTTAAGATATATTATCTATAAATAATAGATAGTGATCAATTGATAAAGTTAATGTTAATTTTCTAAAAAAACAAATACTCAAAAGAGATAATTCTACATAAAAGAAGTAAGTTTCTTTGAAAAGTCCTTTAAAATTCATGTGATTTAATTTATGATGCATTTATTTTTGAAAGATCATATACTTATTTATATATTAGATAATTTTTTATATTGGTATTAGAACCAATTATATATTTATCTTAAATATGAAAGTTGTCTAAATAAATTAAAATTGTTCTTATCTTGATCTAGATAAATTAAAATTGAGGTGGTTTGTGTTAAAAGTGATTTTATTCAATAGCTTACATTGTATTGTATGAGTGTTGAGAATGAATAGATATTAATTATCTAGATTTCATGCATTTGTTTTATTAAGTTCCGTTTTATGTCTTAATCACATAAAGCATAATAACTTAATCTTGTTATGTGAATTTTAAATTTAGTTGATAACTAATTTTTTATGTGCTTTGGCCTAAGACATAAGCTAACGGTGACGAAGAGGAGAATTTTCTGATGGACGCACAACCTTACTACTAGAAGAGATAAGATTAAGAATATAATGACAAAGAACAAATTAAAGGTGTCTAGTATTATTGAAAAATTAAGAGAGATAAGGCTTTGGTAGTTTGGATTTGTTAAGAGGAGATATCCAAACGTTCTAGTGAGAAGATGTAAAACAATTGTACTTAAAGACTGTAAAAGAAAAAAAGAAAGGCCTAAGAAGAAAGCTTGATGACAAGAGTGTTAAATGCATTTTTGTTGATTATAGTAAAGAAATTAAAGGCTACAGATTTTATGATCCTATTTTAAAGACATTGATTATTAGTCGTGATGTGGTCTTTAATGAAAATGAGGCATAGATTTAGGAAAAAGGTTGATTCACAATCACTAACACAATAGAGACCACTAATTTTGAGATCAACAACTCATATGATTTAACACTATCATCTTCGGAATCAAAACCATAAAGGGTAAGAAGTTTTGCTGAAATTTATCAATCATGTGAATATGTTTGTTTAGAGTTGGAACCTAATAGCAATGAAGATGCAGTAAAAAAAGAAGAATGGCATGCTATGGCTGAAGAGATTAAAGTAATTGAGAATAATAAAACATGGACCTTCGTGGATTTACCAAAGGCGAAAGAGGCAATTGGTCTAAAATGAATTTACAAGTCCAAGCTTAATGTTGATGGTTCTTTAAAAAGAAATAAAACATAATTGGTAGCTAAAGGATATGCACAAGTTCTAGGGATTGATTTCACTAAAACTTATTCTCTAGTTGTTTGTTTTGAAACTATTAGAGCGCTTTTGGCTTTGGTAGCCCATAATAATTGGGTAGTTTATTAATTGGACATAAAATTAGCCTTTCTTAATGGTAATATAGAGGATGTGTATGTTGAACAATCTCAAGGCTTTGTGGTAAAAGATTAAGAACACAAACTTTACAAGTTACACAAGACACTCTATAAACTTAAACAAGCACCTCAAGCTTGGTACGATAAAATGGATGTTTATTTTGCTTAAAACAATTTTCGAAAGTGTGTTATTGAGCCTATTTTATATGTTAGATGACATAACAATGATTTCTTGGTTGTTTGCTTATATGTTGATGGCATGGTTTATACTGGAAGTTTGTCTCAAATGGTAGAAATGTTTAAAAGGTCCATGATGCAAAATTTTGAAAAGTTATATTTGGGTCCCTTATATTATTTTTTGGGAATTAAAGTGGTGCAATATTCAAATGGAATCTTTATTTGTCAAAAGAACTATGCAATTGATTTGTTAAAAGGAGCAGGAATGGAGAATTGCAAGTTGGTTAAGACTCCATTGGATACAAATGAAAAGTTGTCTTTGGATGATGGAGAAAAAAAGGTTGATGTAAATCTATTTAGAAGCATTGTGGGAAGTCTCATTTATCTCACTCACATAAAACCTAATATAATTTTTGTTGTAAGTCTTATTTCCAAGTTTATGCATCATCCAAGTAAGAATCCACTTAGGGAAAACAAAAAGAATTCTTCGTTATGTATAAAGGACTTTAAATTTTGACATTAGATATTTAAAAAGCAATTTAAATACTCTTCTCGCTTTTACTAATAGTGATTGGGCATCTTGTTCATATGATGGAAAAAGTTCAACATGTTTTATTATCAAGCTTGGTTCAGGAGTTATTCGTGGTCCTCAAATAAGCAGCAGAGCATAACTCTCTCAAGTACTGAAGCAGAATATGTTGCAGCAACAATAACAACTTGTCAAATTATTTGGCTAAAAAGAATATTAGAAGATTTGAAGCAAGAAAACAATAGAGCCACTGTGATGTTTTGTGACAACTAATCCACAATTGCAATGTCAAAAAATCCAGTTCAACAAGGCATAACAAAATATGTTAAAGTCAAACATCATTTCATACGAAAGTTGGTTACAAAAAATATTGTGGAGTTGCAATAAAATCAACTAGTATATATTTTCACAAAGGATTTAGTTAAACCAAAAGTGAAGAAATTTTGTTCCATGATAGGTGTTGAAGAATTGAAGGCCTTCTTGAATTAAGGGCAGAAATGTTAGAAAGTAATTCAAGATTGAATCAATTATTTACCAAGTCTTTATAATTTTGTTTTTATTGTCTATTGTGGTTGAAACAGTTGTGATTATAGTTGAAGGAGTCAAGTAGTGGTCCAGTCCACTATGTATTTATTGTTATATGTGTGTGAAATGTTAGCAAAGTTAGGAGTAGTAGTAATGTGGGAGTTAATAATCAAGTGAAATGTTTCTATTTAACTACTTGTCACTAAGCTATTATACGAATTTTTTGAAAGTCAATAAAATCAGCTTTCTTTCAAACTTTTACGTTGTTCTTTAAGTCGATTTTACACTACACTATCCTAACATCAATTGCTTGAGGCCTATCTTTAGTTAGGGTTGTTTCTCGTAGAGCTTCGACAAGGACCATATTATCGATTGCCTTTGCAAGAATGACCTCTTGATCTACCAATGCATCCCTCTCCGTCTTCTTTAAAGTTGCAACATTGCTATTACTTCTCTTCTTATTGACCTTACTAATTAGCTTAATCAAATTCTTATCTGCAACCACTAAAAGACAAAGTGATTTAGGCCTAAAATTTTTCAAAAAAAAAAGAAAAAAAGAAAACGTGTTTCTTTGTTCAAAATCTAAAGTTTCCATTTTTAGCATTGTCAATAAAAGAATTGCGCGTCCAAGAGGATTCTTGCTTGATCCTCTAACATTTTATGCTTTTATATCTCTTATTGAAGTAAGGACTTGAAACACCCCACACAAAGTTAAAACCCCATATTTTTTCTAAAATCGAGGCTAAACCATATAGAGTACTTTCTAATAGATCTAATTTATTGTACATAGTGAAATGACACTACTAAGACTCTACGTCCTTCAAGTGGCATGCCACCATTAAACAAGAGATAATGCCATAAGAATCAGGTGCAAATGACTAGGGTTGAAACTTATTTCTACGATAATGTTATGGACTATAAATGGGAGTCTCATCTCATTCACAAAACTATCGAAGTAGGCATTGTTCTGCCTGGGCCTTAAAAAGTATGCCCTCTTTGAATTGAATGGTTTCTTGACCTAGAGCATATAGTATATGTTAAAATTTGATATTAAATCTTCAAATACAGACCTAAACTTCTTGATGTAAGTTTCCACTTCATAAAAATCAATGTCCCTTGCCAATGGCTTCATAGCCAAAAGTCATTTTTCTGCATCTCTGCCCCTAGAGCACTATAACAAAATTAGGTTTTAGTTACAAATTTTTTGGCAACGATTTCCCTAAAAGCCAACTGATGCAATCATATTTTTATTTTTCTTAGTACCTTATATTTAATATCTTGCATGTGTTTTATAACAATATATGGCCTATTTATCATGTTTTATAATTATTAGAGCTTTAGACACATAAAATACAAAAAGTACTTAACAGGATGAAATTAACACTGTTTTTTGATTTGCGGCAAATTTGAACTTTGGACTTTAAGAATTTTTATCTCCGGATTGGTGCATTAGAAAATTCTAAGATTTGGCAGGCATAATATTGACTCATTGAAGAATGTTTCCACTAAGTTTTAAAATTTTTGGATATGTCATCTAAGAGCAGTAAATTTTTGAAAATTGACGTAAAGTTGGAGATGTACAGTTTGACCTCTTGTGCTTCAAAAATTCATATCTAAAGATCCAACAGTCGAATTTCTGCGATCCAAAGCTCAAATTGAAGCTGACTCAATGATATTTCTGATGACCAATTTTGAATGGTCCAAGTTCTATATCTTACTTTTTATGATTAGTCAAAATTGGTCTAGAAATAAGACAACATAACTAGTCCCAGAACGATCAGAGTTTGGGACCAATTTTGAATGGCTTGTAGTGACGAACCAGTATATAAATGACTTGAAGAGAGACTCATCTCGATGTAGAGCAAGCCCAAAAGAAATACAAGAATAACTCAGCCTATGAAGAAGCCCAAAACAGGCTCAAATCCAAGTCTTAAGTGTAGGAACGTGTACTGATGAAAAAAAAACAACACAACGACATGCAAATGCAAAGTCCAAAGGCAAAATGTAGGAAGAAGCCAACATGAGCAGCCCAAAATGACTCACAGCATAAAAAGGGCTTCCATAACGCAAGTTACGAAGAAAAATCCCATTCCAAGTCTGATTTTGAGGAGAGACACGTCTCCTTTGTTTTATGATTATTCCAAGTCTGATTTAAAAGAGGACACGTCTCCTTTGTTTGGGGGACTGATGTGAATAATCTATTCTAAAAGTCTTTTCTTTCTTTAGGAAAAAACCCTAAGTCTCTTCTTCTTTTCTTCTTTTCTATAGCTGAATATTATGTCATGGTTTTGAACAAGATTTTTTACTACGCTTTAATTCTAAACATGAACTAAGGTTTTTTTTTTCAATTGTGGAGGTTAGTAGCTAGTTCTTATGGGTTCATTTTATGAGATTTTGTGCTTAAATCTTGATGTTTTATGGTTGAATATTTGTGCTCATGGATTGCATGAATGCTGAATTATGTTGGGTATTTTTGAAGTCTAGAATTCAATTTATCTTGCATGATTTGTTTGCCAATTAATTGAATTAGGTGTTAGTCATCAATTTGATTAAATAAG
>JANPWT010000246.1:12114978-12148367 GCA_024678245.1 Erythroxylum densum | reverse complement strand
ACAACAAAGAACAAGCAGAGGCAAAGTGTAAGCAGGAGAACGAAAGCAGAAGGTAAAAACCGCCGCAACTCGTCGACCATGAGTAGTTATAGAGGAACATTTGAAAGTGATCCTATCGGACTACGACACGTGGAGAAAATCTGAGCTATGCTCAGACATGCGGCATGATCCGAGCCAAGGAAATTAGGGTTGATCAAAAATCGGAGCGGCGCGACGGTTGAAAGGACAACTGGGACAGCTGCACGACGGTTACAAGGACGATACGCTTCAAATTCTGAAAAGCGGTCAGAGAGCACGCGCCGTCAAACAATAAATGCTCCAAGTACCATCACGCGCTTGTTAATGATGACCTCCCGACCTACTTAGGCGCGGGTTATCGTGCAAAGAACGCCAACGCCGACCGAGTAGAGACATTCAGCCGATCAATCCCAATACGAGCAGTCACGTGCTGCTCGTCAATATTCGACCGATCAGGCCTACCCCGAACTATCTTATCGACGAGCCATAGGATTGCAGACGAGCTACATCTCAATAGCCGACCGATCGGACCAATTACGAGCTGTCCTACGCACGAGCTACAAAGCCTCTACATACTCCTCCGACCCTTCTCTTCGCTTAGACTCGAGGAGTAGGGGGCTTATGGTCGGGTCGGTCGTGCAGGACCCGAACCCAGTCAAAACAACCCATGGGCCAATCGGTCCATTCTTCGAAGATCAGTCTCGTACCTAATGGCTATGTCAGGCCCAAGCCCGATCCACGCTCTCCTCAGCCCGTCCACATGCGAGAGACTCCTATGCGCACGTAAAGACCTAAACCTAGCTGTTGCTCCATATATAAGGTATAATTCTCTCGTAACAAAGGTACGCACAATCAAAACCTAGCTCTCTCAATTTTTACAGCGATCCCACCTTCACCAAAGACTGACTTGAGCGTCGGAGGGGCTAATCGGGACACCACCCCCGACGCGCCTTCTTTGTTTTGCAGGTACTTTTCACGTCGAAGTCATCACAGAAAACGATCAACTCATGGATCCGAATGGCAATGTTCAGTTCCGCCAGAATCCGGCAGAACCAGTATCCATGTTAAAACGATATAGCAAAACAATGTTGTTTCAATATATGACACAAAATCTCTCTTCTTCTTCAGCCAACTTCAATTAAGTTTAATTGAAAATAAATTGGAAAATCCCTTTAGTCCTTGTTGACATCGCCACAATCGCCTTCCTCCTTTATTTAGAAATAAAAACATAATATGATATGTTGAACCATATAAGGAAAGAGTTTATTATCTGACATGTTAACAACCATTCATATTTGATTATCTCGCTTTAAGAATCTACTCCAATTTCTTCTTTGCAAATGATTATGCGTGTTATGGACAAATTTTCATAGTATTAATATATATTGATTATGCATGCGTAGACATTTGATGTAGAAATTTTGATTTATTTTTTCTTGAAATAATTAGATCATTTCCATTGACTATTTTTGCTAGTTTATATATATATAAATGCTCGTTAAATTTAGTATGTATATATGTTAAATATTAATTAAAGTGCATGTATATGTAAATATTCATGAATAACTTATATGCTTATATATATATTAATTGTTTTAGATGGATGGACATATTCTTTTAGTGAAGAGTTCTAATTCGATATAGGATAATATACTAGTAGAGAGTTTTAATTTGATACTAAGAGAATAAATAACTCATGCTAAAAGAATAGGTTCATTAAGAAGTGATGCTTAGAATCACTTCAATAAGATAAGATCAAAGGTTGAATGTAAGATTTGTCACAAGATGTTGGTCAGAGGTTATAAAGGTAGGACCTCTCATTTAAAAATATATATAAAGTCATGCAACAAAAGGAAGATGAAATTAGGAGGCAAAACATTTTTTACCCTCAACATCATGAGAGGGAAGAATGCAATGACTACCACAAGTTATGATAGCAATATATTAAATTTTTTAGTGGCTAAGTGATAAATGGTGATGAATAATCACTTTCTATTATTGATAGCAAAAACTTCAAGATATCATTCAAAATTCTAACTTGGAATACTTGAAGAAAGACATTTTCAAGATTTAAGATGATCAAAAGAAAGAAATATTAAATGTGTTATTAAACATTCATGGATGGGTAGCCATCACATTAGATGTGTGAATGGTTGACAACCAAAAGAAGGATCATACGGCGGAGACAACATATTATATTGACAATTAATGGACTTTATATAGTTAACTATTGAGGTAGATTACATATTTATATTATTTAATATTATTGTCTTTTATTTATTGATTATACTATAATTGATATTTTCATGTTTTTAAATAATAAGTTCATTTATATGTCATCGCCATATACAAGTGACAAGTTGACAACTGTGATGGTGGATTGCATAATGGATTGAAACATTGATACTAAGCTTTTAACCATAACTCTGGATAAGTATAGCACAAATGATGTAATGATCGAAAAATTGAAGACCAAGTTGCGGGTTCATCTTGTTGATTAGTATAGGGTTATCCTCTATACATTTCTTTGTGCATATCATGAATTTGCTTGTTAAGGACAATTTGGTGGTAATTAAGGAAGTCATGGAGTTAATCTGGACTAGTATAGTATATTAGAGTGTAACATCCAAAAGAGTGAAATTTAAAGAAATTACACAACAACTACGCATTTTGTGTACAAAGAAGTTAGTTTTAGATTGTCTGACTATATGGAATTCAACACTTAAGATGGTGGAGTCATCAACTAAGTTTATTGAGGTGTTTATCAAGCGGAGATAAAGAGATTTTCAGTATACTTGCCCACCAATAAAATAGGGAAGTTAGAGACATTTTATAACGCTATTGAGTTGTTCTCCAATAAAAATATATCCAAATTCGCACATTTGCTTTAGCAACATGTGTGAGATCAAACGAGCTTTATCTAGTTAAATATTTGATTCCAATGAGGTG
This sequence comes from Erythroxylum densum, assembly GCA_024678245.1. Classification (NCBI taxonomy): domain Eukaryota; kingdom Viridiplantae; phylum Streptophyta; class Magnoliopsida; order Malpighiales; family Erythroxylaceae; genus Erythroxylum; species Erythroxylum densum. Next base: position 12,145,400 of record JANPWT010000246.1, on the reverse strand, counting down.
ATCCAGGTCATAACATAGTAGATGATGGAGAAATTTAATTTTAAGTAGCACATAATAGGATAAATTATGATAGTCATTTTTGTATTGAATCGATATATAAGATGGAGATGTTATATTTTTATTATCAAAAGTTATATAGTAATTAGGCTAAAGATCATGTTCATATCATTAAATAATTTTGTTTTGATTTGTTTAATGATTATCAATTAAGATTGGACAAATATTAGGGTCGTAATATTTCAATATTAACTTTAACTTTAGCTTTATCTATTGTTTATATATTGGTGTGAGTCCCAAATTTGCAAAATTCATAAGGTTAGGAATTCTTATAGTACGATGGAGTTGGAGAACTATCTAGAAGCAGGTGTTATAACCTTGGTTGGAAATGTGTAATTAGATGTATTAATATAGTGGCAGACACAAGGAATTACTTTTTCAATCATGCAAGCAATTGCATGAAACCTCTTAACAATTCCAATATCTACTGCTACTTTGAAGTTTGCTTTCAATACTAGTGGTCAGATAGTTCTCGTCTACTCGACTTCATCTTAATACTGTAGAAGCTCTTATGTATACCCGAAGTTAGTTAGGTGATAAAGATATTTATAATAGACTCTTTTCTTTGTTATATGTTAGTTTTGTTTACCTTAATAATTGTAACAATCATACATTATGTTATATTATATTGTCTTTTTATATTAATATAAGCAAAGTTTTGTTTACCTTAATAATTATAACAATAATACATTATAGTATGTTATATTGTCTTTTTAATATCAATCTTCCATCTGAAAGTTTCTTCGAACAAATGAATATTGAACACATGATAATTAATAATTAAATATACCTTCATCATTAAATATTTGCTAGAATAAATATTTAATGATGAAGGTATATTTAATATTAATTATCATGTGTTAATAATGTTTATATATATAGATAAAATGGTATGAATTATTAACGATCTAGATCATAACGATTAGCTAACTCCTTTCCTCTATTGTGGATATGTTTTTTCTAATCTTTACTTCTCAATTTACTATTCTTTTTCATATGATTGCTTTGACATTTTTAGAATTAAAGATACTAATCTCTACTTGTGTAGTTTTATTCAAGTTAATAAAGCAGACTCCATAGTATTGTTTATGTTTGATAACTCAACTTTAATCTTTAGCTATAATTGATCCTTTTTTAAAAAAAATTCATTTGGATAATAATAGTACTATGATAATTCCTTGTTTTGAAAATAACATGATTTTGATAATAGCACTGTAATACTTGTTACGAATATATTTAATTATTTACTAATTTATACAACTTATTTTTATTGTTTGTTTTAAATTTACATGGAGATGTTCATTGATATATCTAAAATAATTAGTAATAGTGTTTGTATTATTTATGAATTATTTAAAAATAAATAATATTTATTATAAATATTTTCTACAATTTGAATTATTTAAAATTATCTTTTATTAAAATTATTTAATTTTAAATAATAAAAAATTAATCGAAACATAATCAAGTTTCTAATCACTAAAGCTTAAACAAGTTTAGGTTTGTTTGAGCCTTAGGTTTGAGCTGTTGATTTACAGTTCAATTGGGTTTTAGACCACCTAAAGCCCAATTAGGTAGCATGTTTGAAGCCCAATTAAGACTCAAGCTAAACTATAACTAAACTAGTTATTTTTGAGCCCAATTTGGCCAACTACCAAGCCTAAAAGGGACAAAGAACTTGCCCCACATTAACCTTACCTTAAGACGTCACATTTCACTTGGCCAATTTCATCCCACGAAAGTATATAGATACATACGTAAGGTCCTAAGCATCCTACCACCTCTTTAGAAAAGGGACTTTCAGTTACCTCTTCTATATATAAAGGATTTTGTGTTTGAATAAAAAGCAAATTATCATTACCACACAAGATTTTATTGCTGGTTTTATGATAGAAATCCTTGCGAGGAAGAGAGCTTATCCTAATGCCGATCCAAGGACCCAGTTAAAGCCCCCAAATTTGAAGAAAACCCATGATATAATGGCCCACGAAGTTAGTGGCCGACAACCATTATCCACCTAAATTTTGATGCGTAGTATTAAAACATCCAAACCATTTACAGCGAACCTTCGTGCTGAATAGGTTAAAGTTCTTGCGGTAACTTATGAAATAGTTATCCACTGCTATTTTGCACAAGCTTCATAATTTGAAGACCATATTACTGCTCCCCCATTGCGAGCATCTATCGATTAGTTGCACCGTTTTAGGTTGTGAAGATCAGCTTCAAAATTCCTAAATGAATAGAGAGCACAATATTTTATATTTCGAACTCCAGGTCATGTTTTTAAAATTTTAGAAACTAATATTAGATTATTATACATCATTTGAAATCAAAGGAACAATCTAGCAGACTTTAATTATGTCATATTCCTTAAAAAACAGATGAACAGATGCCCACTTTGGATTCGAGACAAAATGGAACATAATCGAAAAATATAGTGCATAATAACATGCTGGGAGATATCGAATGCTAAGGCTCTAAAAACACGAAATGATACCTTCCGCAGTCTCTTCAATGAAACCCATATCTGTAAGTCATGGATCAACCTGCCACGTTTCCACAAAACCCCAAAAGCCAGGCATAACTAAAAAGATGAACAACGCAAACGCTGAGAAGAGGCAAGTCAAGGAAATACAGAAGATCCTAAAATTTCATATCCTTCTTACCATAAGTGAAACAAAATGGGGTCTTAGAGAAGGTCCCAGGTGTTTCGAAGTACGGTACTACCCTGTTATAAAAATTTCTCGATCCCTTTAACTGTTAACTATGCCTTAATCCACTTAAATGTCGAACACTTGCTTCTGCATTTGCCTGAGCTTGCACTAAGAACATTCCAGCTTGCATTCTTCAGCTGTTTGTTGGCAGCCTACAAGATTAAAAAGCAGTACCAACAACAGCACTAAAAGAAAGCAACTTTATTCACTGTCATGGCAGCAGAAACAGAATCATCCGAGCATTTGCACTTTTCAACTGGATCAAGCCACAAAAATTTCCTTCACCAAACCTTCCCAAACCTGTACATTTACATTCGGTATTAACCCAGAAACCAATGACCTTGTCCAATCAATCAACTGACTATAAGGATGTTTTCTAATACTTGGATGGTTTTCCCAAACATCTACAATCTGACATCCTACTACTACAAGAACAAGCTGATCAAGTTTCTTTTCCTTGATTCTTTCCAGTATTCTCTCATTCCAATCAAATTACGTCCTACTTTCCCTGCCTAAATCAGAGACTGTATTCTCCTTCAGAGGATTGTATTTGATGCATAGTTTGTTGTCAAGAGCAACTCAACTGAGAATGCAACCTCTGATCAATGGATTCCAATATCCCACCAGTGAGTATGACAAAACAATTAATCAGAAGATGGTCCACTGATTAGCAGATAGGCAGCCTCATACTTGTGACAAGTAGTAGTAAAGACCCAAAGGCAAGTGTTAGCGGACTTCATATGACATCTCTCCTTACCAGTTCCTGGCTGTAAATTTGTTGCTGCAGAAAATGCCATGGGAGGACGAACCCTGCAAATTAGAAAGTGTGACTTGATAATTGAGAGGGATATGTAAAACTATTAGCCAACGTGATGACCAAAACATCAGACAAATAAATAAAGCTGAAGTAAACATAGGTAAACATAGGTTCTTTTTCACTAGGAAAGTTTACATAGGTTCTTTTTAGCTAGCAAACTTCTCTTCTATGTTAAAACTAGAGCAAATGCAGGACAATATTTGATTGAAACAGGAAGCATGAATGTCAAGCAACAAATTATTGCAAGAATCTAACAACTATTTCCACATGTTGGCAAGGAGGTGGACTAAATAATCATAAAAGTCAGTCAAGATCAATTTCTCTGCATTAGCATTCTAACATGACGAAATTAAAAGTTGGAAAGAAATGCACACAAGGAAATTGAAATATTGCTAAACACATCACCTTTGAAAAGTTTCGAAGCAAATAAGAATTTGAAAGAGCTATTGTGAAGCTGATAATTGAGATCAAGCTAGGCAAAATCCTAATGCATAAAGCAATTACTAGCTTGTAATATGTCCCAGCCACTTAATAAGCACTATTAATAATTACCAGTATTTTGAGCTATAACCTTCCGCTAGCAACTGAACTCCAAAATAGTTGACCATAGCCAATCAACTGAAGAGCGATCTTGCTCATTACCAATGCATTTGGCAAGAAATTTCTATTAACCCTGCAAAAGAGTAGCTGCCAGAATGCCTCAGATAACATTCTAGTTTTTGTGGCAACTTGAAGCATCCCATATGTGACCAGTGATTATGCATCAACTTTACATCCTTCTACACTATGGTAGAGAAATTTGGAAGAAGTGAACAGGAGATGGACATTCTCAAGTCTCCATAACATCAAAAATACTAAGAGCCGGGAATGAATACCATTCAAGCAACTTTTAAAGACGTTAATTGGCCAAAAGAAAGTGTCTTCTCTGGTGATGAAAAGAAGAAATTGATGGATAAAAGCTTCAAATTTAATTCTTCACACATGGAGGCACAAATACAATATCCTTATGAGTCAATTACGACATCTATATACACAGCACAGGAACCAAACTTATGTTGGTATCCTATGACAACCAACGTGTCTGTAGTCACCTTGTAAAGTAATGCAACCAAGTTTCATCAGGTAACAAGTGTATCAGAGCCCAAGAAATGCATTAACAACCATCTTGATGAGAAACATAATGGAAGGCACCATCCTGTGTCACCAAAGATTTTGTTCCCTCTACTGAGTTATCCAAGAATCTTCTAGTCCAGATCACAGTAAAATCATACTGCATGATAATTGGCCGCCGTGCTGTTAACTGCAACTCTACAACAGGATTCCCATAGAAAGAGGCAGTATTGAACTTCACTCAAATGCACTGACAATAAGTTTACCATCTTGATCACTTGGCACTATGGCGCTGCAATGCTGAAATCCAACTACTTGAGGGGCCAATTTTACTGTTATTTCCATGACCAGGATTTGGTGCTTCAGTTTGAATGATAGGCTTTGCTAAATTTCTCATCGAAGTGCCAGCAAGTGAATATGAGGTGGATGGTATATTTGCCTCACCTGCCATCTAAAAGAATAGGTCTTCAATCCGTCAAATTTTCAGCATTTTAGGGAAATTTGATGCAATATAGGGAAACAGCATTAAAGATATAGAGCCTGTTTAAGAGCCCCAATCAGAAAATGAACTTCTAGAAGAGACATAAACCTTAAGTCAGAAGTTCTAAATTAAAACTTCATTCTGTAAGATCATAGCAAAATTGGACAAGGTTTATCAAGAAAAATTGGTCTTTGGAATTTTTATCAGTAATCTATACACAATCTGCATGCTTGGGTCAGACTTACATGCTTGTCAATCTGACTGTCGGAAATAAAATTTTTGGCTGTTCCTGATTTCAATTCCGTTCGTATGCCAGCACCAGAAGACCGAACAACCTCAGACGAGTAAGGAGGATTACTATTTCCTGCAGGTCATAACAACTCATATTAGTTCCCCAACAAGGAAGAAAGATCAGCTAAAAACCAGCTAATATAATAACTATGGCACAAATGTAAAATCAAGATTCACTTAGTAATGGTAAAATTTTGAAGGACATAATCTATGACATAACTGTGAATTTACCATGCTAGCCAATGGATTATTTTGAAGATGATAAAGCTTTCTCCTACTAATTACTTTTCAGCACCTATTTCGTGTGGCATAAAAAGATTGGAATGTGTGGAATAGTTAATCTAAAAATGGTTGTTTGAAAGTGTGGTTGTTTCACTCAAATGCACTTCTCACTACCAGTTTTTTTGTGTACCAAGATGATTGAACTGTGTGGATTGATAAATCTAAAAGGTTTGTTTTAACACTTCTAAAACGTTTAACAGTATGTAGACCATGGATTGGACTTAAAAGAAAGTCATTGAACTCATAATTATCCTAGGCCACCTTTTTTCCTTTCTTTCTTTCTCGAAAGACAGAATTTCAGTCATGAATATCTGCAGACAACATAAGGCAAGTTCTGACCTTGGAGATTTTCCACGTCTTTTGGAACTGCATGACTGCTACTTGCTCCAGGAACTGGCTGTAATATGATAACTTTAAAATTTCAGACTTCTATATGGCTATTCCCAATTTTAAACTAAAAATGCATTTCTTTATGCAGAGATAAAACTTGAAGCCACATTCATGCATCAATTGTAGCATGAGTTTTAAAATAAATAGAAGATGCAAGTTACTGACCGACATGCGAGGCTGACTTCTTCCCTTCTGTGACTGCTGGTATTTGAGAATTGTCCAATCAAATATATAATCAAATTCCAATCCTGCCAACAGAATTCATCAAGATTCCCACTAAAATACTAATCAAGAAGATGTATTCAATTGTATTTTTTATGATATGGAGAGTGATCAGATTTTGTGAAGGTCTGCAAAAAATTGCTTGCTTTTCTATATTCCGATTCAGTACAAAATCTTGGTTCAAAATTGATTGCAATTCTTGCAAGTTGTAGTGGCTGTATCCTGGTAGATCTTGAAATGAAAATCTTGCGTTGTCCTAATATATTATAGATTGATTAAATCAAACTCATCAATACCTTCACGTACAAGCAAGTCACGAAATAGACGCTTCAAAAATCCATAATCAGGTCGCTGATCAAATGTAAGTGAATGGCAGTAGTGAAGGTAAGAAGCAAATTCCACTGGATGATTTTTACACAGAACCTGTAAAGAAATTAATGTGTGACAAAATTGAAACCTTAAGTCCTAATGAATATTCTCCACAATAGAATCGAACCTCAATAGGAGTTGATAATTTCTTCTCACAAATTTTGTCATACTTCTGCTTCTTTGTGGCAGCTTTTAAGCCCTGCCATGGAAGGCTACATAAAGAACTTTTGTCAGCACAAATCACAAACTCCTATATGCACACAACCTAGGATTTTATTCTAGTCTCAGAAAGAATACTGCTTCCAAAGATATGGAAACAACTATCCAGGCTGAGGTGAATAGAAGATTAGGTATACCAGAAACCAATCTACAGTAAGAAATACCTTCCTCTAAGAAAATATAACATAACATAACCAAGTGACTCCAAATCATCTCGGCGGCTTTGCTCTACAATTAAGGAATGAATGAGGTTATGTGGAAGCTCATGCAAAACAAAACTAAGCAAGTTTATGTGAGTATCTAAACGCATAAAGTCTTAACTTGCTTTCAAGAAGAATATAATTTGGCTTACCAATTCCCAGGTGAGTATTGCAACTGGCATAACGTGCAGTTCCAGTTAAGCTTTTGTTCTCCCTAAGAAGAAGACAGTTAGAAGGGGTTAGGTAAAATCACATTTCATAACCCCCAACTTCTTTTTATCTTCATCAATTACAAAAATAATAGGAACCTCATGAGCCACAGTCAGTATACAGGAAGACTTACTATATAAAAGAGTAGAAAATGATTAACTAGCAAACAGTTACCTGTAAGGTATATGGCGATTTGTTGTGGCATCTCGATATCGTTTTGCAAGCCCAAAATCAATTATGTAAACCTGAAATGAGCAATTCAGTAAGAACAACATAACCTGATAATAAGTGTATAGAAACACCAATAAGGTATCACAAATCATTACCTGATTAGCTTTCCGGCCAAGACCCATAAGGAAGTTATCAGGTTTTATGTCTCTATGCAGAAATCCTTTGGAGTGAACATACTCTATTCTCGTAATCTGGGGGGAAAAAAAAGGGATGGGAACATATCATTAGGAAACAGTTCTACGTACATAAACGAGTTAGATATACATCTCCCAATTGGAAAAACACAATCATGAAAGAGCTAATTTGGAAAACTTTATACTGATAGGAAACATAATTAGCAACTGAACTACGGTATAAAGAGTAGAGTAGTTAGAAGCAATTGTGAAGAACGGAGTGGCAGTATCTGCTTTTGATCTTAAGACTAATTATGATATGGCCAAGTCAAACTTACCATCTGATCGGCCAACATTAACACGGTTTTTAGAGAGAACTTTCTCCCACAATAAACGAACAAGTCCTCAAGGCTTGGTCCAAGCAAATCCATCACCAGAACGTTCTCTTCCCCATCAACACCAGCCCATTTTATCCCAGGGATTCCGCCTACCAAAAAATCACAATAAAATTACGCATACTCATTTCTCCAAAAGTTGTAACCAAAACAAAACAGTCAATCCGAACACATACTTCCTCCTTGAAGAATATTATATAGCTTAGCCTCGTAAAGCAATTGAGGGTGTTTCGTCTTAGTATTCTCCTGCAAACCAACACAAATCATGAACTAGCAAATAAACACAAAGATTAACAAATCGAAAGCGAGATCAGCTTAAAGCTCCCCCAAAACAAATGCAAAATATGAGCGGAACTTACGATCTTAACCGCTACGATCTCGAACGTATCGATATGTGTAGCTGCCAAAGGGAAAAACACCATAACGATAATCAATCAGGTAGCAAACATAGCAAATAGCAACAGAGATGTGTGAGTGTAGTGGAAAAAAGACTGACCGAGAAAGATCTCGCCGAAGGATCCGTTGCCGATCCTGCGGCCAAGCTTGAACTTGCCACCGACGAATCTTTCCATCTAGGGTTGGAGCATGAAAAGAGACAGAGAATTGAATAATAGATATGATTGTTTGGGTGTTGACAAGGGAGGGAAAAAAGAGAGACTAGGAAGAGAGTTTTCGGAGTGTGTGAGAAACTAAAACCCCGGAGAGAAATGGTGACTTAATACACTGGCTGCACTCAGAATATAGGACGGCTGGATTTGGTGAGTTGGCTGCTTACGTTATAAATTATACGGGGTATTTTCGGGTAGCCCAACGTCTTATGAATTATATTTGTTCCTTTATTACAATATACAAAAGTGACTAATTTATTTTTCATAAATTTGATTCAAATTTGGAAATTAAGCACTAGCACTACAAAGCCATTGCAGATTTCGACAACCAAAATTTTAATCAAATAAAATAGGAATATCACTATTAATTATTACATACATAATAAGTTCAATGATATTCAAAGAAAATTAAAATTTATTACATTGAAATTATTGTAAGTTATTCACGAAATTAAAATTTTTATCATCACAATCACATACATCATCATGTTTAAACCTTCCTGTCTCACATTATTTGATGGTACTATTTTTTTTCAAAAAATAAATATTAAATTTAAAAAGATCTCCAAGAGTTATCATTAACAAAAGAAAAGGTAACGGCGGTCATTACATTAGATTAGGACGGGTGGTTTCCAGGTCTCGCTGTGGTGCGCGCGGCGGCAGGCATTTAATATGTTCATGCAAACGGCGCTGCTTTTCTTTCTTTTGAAATTATCAGATAGGAAACGGCACAATTTAGCCACGTCAGATGAATGAATAATTAATCTGACAGTTTTGGCCTTAGGATGAAGGTTAACTATCTTGCTATCATAAGTTTGGTGGGACCTACAGAGTACATGTGGATCGTATGTTGCATGTAAAGTAAAAGCAGAGGCAAAGGAGGAGGGAGGACTAATTTATTAGCTAATATTTATATTCTTCAAAGACAAATGCTTTCGACCATTCAAAATATTCCAACGCATCGTCAGATCAATTATAATGTATTTACATTTAATAATTAAATTTAATATTTTAAAAATTGGATAAATAAAAAATTTAATATTAAAAAGATTCAATTAATATTACATATAATAGGTAAAAATTAAATAAAAATTTCAAAATTTAAATATAATTAAATGAAGTTCTAAAATTTAAACATTTATCAGAAAATTATTGAATAAAATTAATTAATTAATTAATTATAGTTTATAAAAATAGATGGATTGATAACTAATCTTATTAAAATAAATTACATAAAAATAAAAATTAATCGAATTAAAATAATTCGATTCTTTAATGATGAATTAAAAAAAATCTAACTCCATCACGGACATAAATTTGCCAGAGTACTTACCAGCCTACAAAAAGAAACAATTACATCGTTTATTATTAGGCTGCTCCGCTTTAATTAATTTTCAACACTTATTACATAAATTTCACCGGGTTAATACAGACAATAAGTTGACCGCGAGTCGCGCAGGGGAAGAGATTCCAGAAATAAATAAATATCAGTTCACCGGACTCACCAATGGCACCGGCCATGTCCGACGACGTCCAAAAGATGGTGGTGATAGGCCTAGTGTGGGGCGCCACCAACGCCCTAATCCGCCGTGGCACACTCCTCTGGGATCGTCAGTCAGTAAAATCGTCACCGCCATCGAACTCGCAAAAACTCCACCGGAAAATTCTGTCGGCGGTCAAGAACTGGGTAAGCCTTCTGTTCTTCTGGCAATACTCGGTTCCTTTCTTGATCAACCTCTCGGCGTCTGCTACATTCTTCGCCATCTTAAGCGACGCCCCAATTTCTCTGGCTGTTCCCGTCACCAATGCGACGACGTTTGCTGCGACTGCTGTGTTCGGGATGCTTTTGGGGGAAGAGATTCGTGTTGGGTTCGCTTTGCTGGGTATGGGTTTTATTGTGCTAGGCGTTTGGCTTTGTATTGCGTGACTGCTTGATGCTCTTTAGATAATACGATTAAATGATTTTGGGTTCTTGGCGTCTTGTTGGTTGGACGGTATGCTTAATTCTTTTTCAGTATTTTGCTTGTTGGTTTAGGGAGCTATTATGTTGTGATCACTTTCTAAAAGATTTTTTAGGTTCTGTTTACGTTGTTTTTTCATTTGTCGTAAAAGGTAATAGAAATTGCTTGTGGGGGGAGTACGATCCTTTCTTTGGGTGTTCATTTTCGGGTAATTAAAGAGAAATGTTCTTTTCTGATCTCGGGATTGTCTCGAAGATCTATGGGATTACACAGACATCGCCGAATGAGAAGAATGTAATGTAGTGAAGAAACATGGAGTAGAAAACAATCCCTATTGACAATGAAAGAGAATAAAATCAATATGATCAACAAATAAAATTGGTTGCAGTAGTTGCAGATCACGTAGTTATCTCTTACCCACTTCATCTGGCCCTGTTTGGCAGGGTTAACTGGCTGTATGGGGGTAATGTCCACCAATTAGCAGGGTTTTAACTTTTAACTGCACATTGACTGATGCTGATCGGTCCATTCCACTTGCAAGCTCAGGGCCAAAAAATGACGGTAAGTTGCTATGAAGCGTGCACCACTGCAATCAATCTTAACTAGTCCACCTCTTGTTGCCCAGTTATCTGCATTCCATAAGCTAGAATAAACCCTCGTTACTTGTTTGTTTGAATAAGCTATCCCCTCATTGCGTAGTTTAGGAATTTTATATAAGTACCACCTGAATCGGAAACAACCTCTCTATTATGTAGAGGTAAGACTGCGTACTATTAGACTTCCCTAAATCTTGCTTCACTACTAGACTTCGAACTGAGTGTGATGATATAAGTACCACCTGAAATTGTCATGATGATCCTTGATGATTAGTATCCCCTTTGGTTTCTGGATGCATGGCTAGATACTATTGAATCTAGCAAATGAAACTAGTGTGTGATTATTTATTATAAAGTTCAAAGAGGCATAAGAAGAATTTAAGATATGTTGAAGATAGCATAGGTGCTTGTGATGGCCTGAGACTTGCCTTGAATTAGCAGGTTAATAGAGGACTGAATATCTGTTTTCCTGCTCTTATTGCTATCGTTCTGTCTTATATATGCGTGTGTGTGTCTATGTGAGAGTTACATTGTACTAATTCTTAACAAGTCTAACAGCAGATTGATTATTGTAGTATGTGAAAGGAAAATGTACGGTGTAGTTATGACAATCAGCAGTTGGGTCAAACCAGCGGTGAAATTGCTGTTCCTGCTTCCTTTTCCTAGAGTGTAAATGATTGGTGGATGATGTATGGCTGACCTGAGACATTCCTCAAGTAACTCAAAAGTCTATCTCATCATGCTTGTTACAGGTAGAGGATAGCCTCACAAATTCGAAGTGGGAACCAAAACACTTTCTGATTAGCATCCATTTAAGTTTACTTTCCTGGTTGTGGGTGTCTAGGGTGCGATTTCACAAAAACTTTGTTGAAGACTGTACATTGACTTTAGGGGAGAGTACTATCGTGCATAACTAAGTGATGCAACTTAGTGTTTGAGCTTTCATTTCTGATCGAGGGAACAATTCGAAAATGCAAAAGGAAGACCATGGCCTTGCTTCCTGGTCAAATATTAATACTGACATAGTAGGCAGTCACTTCTCCACTGGAGTTTCCAGTTACCAATTTGATTTCCTCAATAAGATTCACAATTTTGGATCCGCAATTTTTGGGCTTTGTTAATTATTTCATGTCAAACTGATCTTAAACTTCAATAGCTAATAGTACTTTAAATTGCCCAAAATTTGACTCAACATTCTATTCTTTTCATTGTTTTAGGTTTGGTAACCTCCAAATCTGAATTTGTGACACATTGCTATTGGATTTTCTATTCAATGCATCAAATTACAATACTAGCTTTACTGGGAATTACTCATTTGCACATCAAAATCTTCTAGTAACTCTATTCACTGTCTCAGTCTTGTGTTTAATTCTTTCAAACTCAATAATTGGCTCAATTTAAATGATCAGTAGAAAATCATAAATGTCTTTGTACATATAATGTCTCTAAACTCTCAAACCAGTTACTGTAGCAACAAGTTTCTAAATCATGTATCAATAATTAGTTTATGAGACTTAAGCTGTCTCCGTATATAAGAATTCATTTGATTATGTTGCATTAGATTTCATCCAAATTTTTGATGTGAAACTTCATTATATACTACAAAAATCTCCAAATCGAAGCGATATAATTAACATCGGTGTTATAATTCCTTATAGTTTCTCACTTCGTCATTACCTCTACTTTCTTTGGGTCTCCTAATAAGCCATAGTCAAATATTATACAACCAACATTTTATTTGATCAAGCTAAGATTCACTCTCATTAAACTTGGCATATAATTATTTTTACCTTCATGATATGTAAGATTTCCTCAAATGTTCAAAAATATTGTCTTCCCTTTTCGAATACGCTCCAAATATCCTCTATTATCATAGTCACTAATTGATATAATTTTTTTGAATCACTTTAATCTTCATTATCATAATACTGTCAGAGTCATAGTTAACTCCAACAGATATATCCTATATTCCCTTGTGCCCATGATTAGTTCTCATAATTTCTTAAGTAACTAATTCCTCAAATGAGGTAATATTATCATATGTTATTTTTATTCTCCCAAATGACTTCGTTTCTCAAATAATTTTCTCCTTTTAATTTGATTCCCTCTAATTTCACATTGACTTATTCTAATGTATATTCATTCATACTAGTTTTCCACACATTTCAATTTATTTGCAATCATAACTTCCTGTGTTGGTAACACATTCATCAGATATAATTTGTATCTCCTGAACATATTTACACAGAATATAATTTGGACCTAAATCCTCCTCACATTAGCAATAATGTCTTCTCAAAGTCAATAATCTAATCATATAGTTGAATACTTCACTTCAATCAAAATGTGTATACCCTCAATAGCATATTCTACCTCTTATGCCTGAGTCTCTGCTAGGGATATAACTCCAATATTTACTTTTGATTCATTACATATTCATTTCTGATTTGTTTCTTCATTGATCACTTTTAAATTGAATCTTCTGATCAACTTAACCTAATTTAGGGAAATTCTTCTTTGAAAGAAAATTTCTGGCTATTATCATTGATACTGTTCATATAATCCTTATCAATCAACTGTCTTAATCATCGCTTATCGATTATTCTTAGTACCATAAGAAGATCAATTTCTATCATTTTGTACACGATCATAATGTTTTATGCATCAAAACTCCATGCTGTAGTAGACACGATTACATATACTTAGGTGTGTATCATCAAGGTCATCCCATTCTATTTAGAGATTTATTTCTAACAGATCACCAATTATCTTATAATAGCAATAATTTGATCTCAAATGATCCTAGACAATATTTCTCTTTTTATCCTTGCCACGATCGGGGTTTCCTTGCATCAACATATGCTAACATCAAATTTACCTCAATTTTCTAGAATTGACCTCTTCTAGTATTACATCATTTTATAATTATGCAACTACCATATGGAGTGCATTCACTCTTCCCATTTGATTCCTCATCCCCTATTTTTCATGGGTACATAAAATCCTCTCTTATATACATTTCTAACTTTCTCCTTACTACACACCATTCATCTCTCATAAATTCAATTATGTCTACTTCATTCCCTTTTTATTCTTTTCTCATTTTTACCATATGTACCTCTTCAATCAATTCAAAATTATACATGTATAAAATCATCATGCAATTCTAATCTCAATTCCATTAGTATATGCTTATGGGGGATTCTAACTCTTGCCACATTTTTCAAACAATCATTTCAAGTCCAAGTTCAACCTCTCAAGGTCACTTTCAACTTGGCTTGTACTCTTTAATCTCATCATTTCTACTTATATCCTTATTTTTCCTCAATCAATCCATGACAGTGTATTCATTTCTATATCACATTCGAGGATATATCACCAAAAGGCAATATTGATGTCATATTTAATAATAATACATCCACCAATACAAATGTGTTGAATCTTTATCTCTTATATCTAACCATTTATTATGTCTCATTTCTAGATACCTTTCAACCTTCCTTTTCTCACATCATGATAGATAATCATTCTTCTTAGTGCTTTTAATAGCTTGAACTCTTAACACATGCTCATGCATGTGACTCATATAAATGCAACTCAAATTGGGAATCAGTTACTACTACCTGCTATGATATGACAAAAATGTATCTACCTTGACACATATTTCAGAAAATTCCTATATAAGATAATAATTCTAGGCTCTGATACCAACCATGTAACACCACACTCTTGCAAGATAGGTACCCGATATCCTGAGTGATATCCGAGTACATGCCTTGTGAGAGTGACATGGTAACACAGTCAATCAGTAAAATTTCCTTACAAATTTTTTTTAAAGCACAATCGTATACAGAAATCAATTATCAAATCGAGCCCATTTTAATTTCATAAATATTTTCAATCACAGTAATACAATCATCATAATTTTAAATGCCATTTGGGCCCATTTCGAATACAAAAATACTTGTAGTCGTAATTTCATTACATTTCAAAGTCATTTACAAACCTGTCCAACTTGGAAAGTTATTACAAACAGAAATACTCAAATACACAAATTACAACAACTGTAGAAGACTCAATTCGATACAAAAATAAAAAAATACAAATACAGACACAAACTGATCCCAACCTCTATCTTTCGCTTGTATGCAGTGGCTATACTCCTGTTTGCCTAACGGGGTACTCTTCTGCCTGAAAAATATTGTAAAATTTTGAGTGATTTTTTGCGAGCTCAGTGAGTGACCATCCTTGATGGCTCACTCAATCACATAACATGTATAATTCATCAATTCATCAGATCAATTCACATACATTACATATTCACTTAAGCATATATCACTTGATCATTCATTTCACAATTCACATTCAACACGTTACAATTATTCACATCATGCGTATGCAATGCACATGAGACTCACTTTCAATTTATAACTTTATTGTGACCAAGTGCCTAACTGTCTTGTATCTATTGTGGATACTAGGTTCATTGATAACTATCCTGTATTAAGCTCATTGATAACTATCCCGTATCTGTTGGGGATACTAGGCTCATTTTACATAGTGAGCCTTTGGCTCTTATACATTTTATAAGCTTTAAGCACTTTTTCACATGCTAAGCATTAAGCTTTTTTTTGGTGGCTACTCTGGTTGTAACTGCCTTTATCTTTTATGCATTCAAGTAATGAAATGTATCACATATATTCAGTCAATTGAAGGTGCTCAATATCACACAATCATGTTCACTATCACTTTCTCGGTCACATTGTCATCGAACCTTAATCCGACATTCAACATTTAAGTTGACAAAATAGCTATTCCATCCAATTCACATTTAATGAGTACTTCAATATTTCATTCACATTTCGCAATCATTAGACCTTCTATTCAAAAATCAACCCAATTTAATTCGCGTTCACGATGCATATCATTTAATTCATAATATAAACAAAACAAACAATAAAGTAAGATCGTCTAGGTCTACTCACATTACGCTCCAGATTAGCGTTAGCTTCATGATTTGGAAATGTTTGAATACGAGCATTTTTCTACACATCAAAATTATGCAATGCACACATTGCATATACACATTAATAACTTTGCACAATTATAAGCATTCATTTATGCACACGTGTGTATATGGAATAATTACAATGCATGTTCAATGAAAATCTTGGGTATTTATCCATTAGTGTCATCACAAAATCAGTCCCATATCAAGACTCATCTAAGTATAATTTATACTTAGGTTTATACCTCACTAAAACCATTAAAATCACAATTCATACTCTTCCATCTGATACCCTTAATTTGATTTAATCAATCTATTTCAAATCAACATCAAAAGCTATAAAATTTAATGGAGACATAGAAAGAAATGTGCTAGGAATCTATTGGTCTAAGAATCACTTCTTTTGGAGGTTGGATAACAAAGTTATGGCCGAAAGAATCAAACCAGGTTTTGTCCCCAATTATATTGAACCTGTTTCGGGACAATTGACATATCTTTCTCTATAGATATAGGTTAAAGGTCATTATTAGATGGTTTGAAAGAAGACTTCAAGATATAAAACATTTATGAAGATCTTGAAGATAGATTCTGACATCTAGAAGGCCAAAATTGAATAGTGCATAGAAGATGTTTAACAATTAGCATAAATTTCTATAGAGATATTAGATCAAGGTCATTCTTAGATAGTTAGAAATATGAATTCAAGATCTACAGCTTTCATGAAGACCTTCATGATAGATTCTACCATCTATAGGGTAAAAATTGGACCAGAAGATGTAAGATGAACAATACCCAGAAGAAGTTTATGAATAGTGCATAGAAGATGTTTAACAATTAACATGACTTTCTCTCTAGATATCATATCAGGTTCATTATTATATATTTTGAAATAAGACTTCAAGATCTACAACTTTCATGAAGACCTTGAAGATATATTTTGTTATCTAGAGGGTCAAAACTGGACCAAAAGATGTAAGATGAACAGTGCCTAAAAGAAGTTTATGAACAGTGCATAGAAGATGTTTATCAATTAGCATAACTTTCTCTAGAGATATCAGATCAAGGTTATTATTAGATGGTTTTAAATAGGATTTCAAGATCTACAACTTTCATGAAGATCTTAAAGATAGATTCTATCATCTAGAGGGCCAAAATTAGACCAGAAGATGTAAGATGAACAGTACCCAGAAGAAGTTTCAATCAACATAAGAAGATGTTTTGGTCAACATAAGAAGATGTTTCGGTCAACATAAAAAGATGTTTGGGTCAACATAAGAAGATGTTTTGGTCAACATAAAAAGATGTTTGGGTCAACATAAGAAAATTCCATCTACAGTGTATAAGAAGGAAGGTTCAGTCTACAAAGTCTTCCTCACATCACCAAAAGTTATGAATCATTAACTACACTCTCCAGAGCATCTCCAGTTATTAAGATCATAACTTTCGATTCCGATGTCCAAAAATTTCATACTATATACCGTTGGAAAGCTAGAAGGATAAAATACAATTTTCTAGAAGACAACTTTATCTAATCTACACTAGATTAATACAGTTTTTCACCGGAAGTTAGAATACGAAATTTACCCCTATGGAAGACTTGAAATTTGCACTGTGCAACTTGGAATGTCCAAAGCATAACCATTCAGCTACCAAATTGACTTCATTAAACTCTCAAATCTTAACTCAATAGGGTTTTCAATTGAAAATCCCATGAAGCCCAATAAAATTGATTCTAGAATATTTAAACCTATGCATTTTCTAACTCTATAAACTAAAACCCTTCCAAAAATTCAAGGGATTCAAAATAATCTTACCTTGATTCTTCACCAAATGAAGACATCTTTAGCTCAAATAGAAAGTCTTCTCTTCCTCTACCTTTTTCTCTTTTTAAACCACTTCAAAATCTCTCTTGAAGCCTAAGAAAATTGAAACCCTAACTTGTTTTCTCTTCTTTCTCTCCTTCTCTTCTTCTCTTCGTATTTCTCTCTCTTCTTTATGACACTCTCTCTTTTTCTCTTCAATTCATGTTTTCCCCTTCTTAAAAAACAAGACTACATTTTTTTCTTTCATTTTTACCCTTAATGAGCTCAAAAAGTCCCTTTTATCCTTCCTTATAGGCTTATGTTCTTTTAACCTTAAGTGTCCTTGAACATTCTTATAACCTTTACACTTTAATTCAATCAACCTATATCATATAATCTTTCTAACATCAACATAATAATTAACTTCCACAAATTTTCATAAAGACCTCTTAATTAATGTAAATCATACTTATTCATCAAGAAGGAAATTTTGGGGGCCAACATTTCTCAATATACTCACATTTATAAACAATTATACCTGGAATGTCAATGAACGCATGTATCGTCATTTTCATATGCAACGATTCAATATTTATGTACATGAGCATATCACATAATGCATGAGCCTGAAATACATTTCTAATCTCTCAGTGAATCTCTCATATTTACAATTTTAACCTTAACATAGGTAACGGGATGTTACACAAATATCCCCATTGATCTGGAATAATACCCAATCACCGATTCTAAATTTTTATTTGGGTGTGTTTTTTCACTTTTTGTTAGAATTTTTGCTAGTTAATATTATTTATGTTGTGATTGTGAATGGGAAGTTGGAATGCAATTGTGAAGCATTTGTGATTTTTTGTGCCGTTGGTTAATGTTGGATAATGGATTGAATTTGGAGTTGAATTGAATGAAAGGACTATGGTTTTGTTGTTTTGGTTCATTTGTGGTTTAATTGGTTTTGGTTCATTTGTGGTTTGATAATTGATGGCTTGGTTTATGTTAAAATTTTTGGTCATTCATGGCATGCATTAAAACTTCAGAAAGGATTTCAATTTCAATTCAAAAATTCAAGTTTCAATTTAACTTTATGATGCATGATTTAAAAGTTAGAAAGGATTTAAAGTTTTAACTTAACTTAAAACTAACAAATCAAGAATGTAAATTGGAAAGAATTCAAATAAATAATTAATTGAAATAATCTTAAAATTATTAAAATGGTATTTGGATATTGGATGAATAATTAATTGAGTATAATAATAATATAATTTATCATTGTCTTGCTTCTATAAAATGTTGGATCTTTCAACCCATTGGGTTAGTTGTTGTCCAAACATGCAATCACCATAGAAAGAAGTGAATTATATTGAATGTGGGAGGTTCTTTACATATCAACTAGTGAATTATATTAAATGTGGGAGGTTCTTTACATATCGGCTACTGGATTCCTTTTGGGCATTTGTTGAATGCAAAACACATAATTAGTGTTACGCTCAAAATTACAAGTATACATATCATACTTGTAGTTGAAAGCAGATATCAATCCTATGAGCATTGTGCTTAGGCATCACTTAATTGAGGTTGTTGTTTGTTCAAGAAATCATTTCAATCGAATTTAAAATAAATAAATAAAATAAAGACAAACTAAAAGTAACAGGAAATAACATAACTCAAAATAAAATCGTAAACTAAGACTTGGAGAAAAATCAAGATTAACATTAGGACTTGTCATTATCCCTATTTGCTTCTCTCTGATTAATTGATTCAATTTATGCTTAACCCAAGATTTCCTAAAATTCTAGCTACCATCTCTTAAGGTGTAACTAAATGTCACTAGTTAAATAAATTAGAATTAACTTTGGGATCTCTTGATGTGCAAAGCCTTTCCTGAGCATTTAACTAGATATAAAGCTATCCTATAGGCAATGTATTGATATATTGAAATCTCTTCCTAATAAATCAATAACTTGTTATTTATAGGTCTATTAATCATCAACTCTCGTTGTACAATTAACAAAGATTACCAAGCTCACTCTCTCGATTTATTGCAAGATTTAAGCACAATAAATAAGACAAACATGTATATCATTAAATTGATAACTAAAGGTTCACAAATAGTTTAAACAATAAACCTTAAAAGTTGTTTTAGCCAATCATAGTATCTATAACATCCCCAATAATCAAACAATCCATAATAAACATGCTAGAAGAGAAAGAAATTGAAATAAAACTGGACGGGGCAACTCGTCCTCTTATTTGCTCGAATCTGGAAAATCTGGATGATGAGGTTCTCTTTGCCCAATTGGGAGTGACACCTTGAATCTCCACCTATCTCTAGGCTCTCAATCTATCTTTTGGCTCCATGAAATAAATTCCACGATCCCTTGGAAGCTCTCGGGATTCTCCTCCTTATAAAGTCACAAAAACCTAAGAAATATATGAAAACCACGTGTCTCTTCAACTTCTAGTTCCCACGATTGTGGGAATTATACTTGTGCTTCCCACGATCGTAGGTTGTCTTGATAGAAACTTTCTCCATAGATTTCCCATGATCGTGGGAAACATGCCATTTTTCACGGTTGTGTGTTCTTGTTTTTTCAACAACTTCTCTTTTCTTCTCTTCTCTTAGTCCCTAGCTCAATTACAAAGGTTTGCACCCTCCATTCCTACACCAAAATGATCAATTCATACCCTGAACTAATATCAAACACAAAATAACAACCATGAAGATCAAACTAAACAAAAACACACAAAACAAGTCCTAAAACATAATAATACTAACCTATCATGTAAGAAACACATACCAAATACTTAGAAAAACACATACTAATGCACAACTATCAACTTCCCCATACTTAAATCCTTGCTTGTCTTCAAGCAAAATCAAACTCAACCAATTAATTCCATAACTTCATTTTCACAAAGATCAAAGCATGCGATCCTTCAAAGTTTAGCCAACTCAAGTATTAAGCTATCACACATATCATGGCTACTTATCATTAGTGTACCTAAGCAAACTCAATTTATGACCCCATCACTCAAAGATAAGTATAAATGCAAAATGAATCTTCCTAACGGTTTCACTCATTTCTCTTAAATGTTTGATGGTTAGTGTTTCGCTTAAGCTCCCTATAGGAAACTACACTACCATATGCTTGCTAATACACCAATTCTCCTCTATAATGATTACATGCATAAATAGATCAAAAGGACTTGTTTCAGGTTGTAATATGGTAAGGGTTAAGGTGGGTCCAAAGAGGTAAACGGTTTAACACAAACTTGCATAAAGTAATAAGTGAACAAAGGGATGCAAAACATATTATGAGATATACAAATGTAAATATACTACTACTCCGCACTTATTGATGCTACCAAAACGTTCTTCCCTTTTTATGCTCTTTTTCTCTTTTTCTCTTTTTTTTCTTCTTATTTTTCTTTTTCTTATATATAATTGAAGAAAAAAAACAAAATACCGACTAGATATAATATGATCGAAGAGTAGTATAACTCAATTCATCTTGGAATGAAAAAAATTTGTACCAAAAATCCCAAACTAGTGCATCACTTAATACTTTACTAAGCTTGAAAATGGGTAGGCTAATGAGGTTTCGGGTTTTGAAATATGAGGTGCTTTCAAGAAACAAAATGGTTAAGGCTCAATGGGGTAGCAAGGGATAATAAAAGAGCATGTAATTTAAGTTAAGGGTTATCACAAAAAAAGGCCTTAATCATTTCTATTAAGCATGCATCCAATAGACTCAATTCGATTCAAAGCAAGTTCTGAAGGTAGTAAACTAAAGGGTTATCACACACTTAAAGAAATAAGATGACTATAGATGGAGTCATATAAGCTCAATCCATACATTGGCTCAAATGAAAATTCATTATGCATCTCTGCACTACCTCATTGCTCAAGTGTCACAATTTGAGTAAGCTTATGCAACCAACTACCTTTCATCACTCAACATGATTCACTCTCTACTCTAGTAGCCTAATTCAAGTTCAAACATGCATTCAATCTTATTCCAACTAGCATGATAGAATCTCATGGCAAAACAAATCAATATGATTCAAGTGTGGTTCCATTGCTTAACACAAAACAAAATCAACATCAAACAACAACCTAATATACCTAGAAACATGCATCCTAATTGCCAAAATGTAAATAGTAAATAAAACAAATTTAAACGATGCAATTGACAAGGCAACTGTCTCCTCCCCACGCTTAGACAACACATTGTCCTCAGTGTGACGAAACAACCACAAAATGAAATCAAAACATCAATCACGCAAATAAGTAACATAATTAATAAAGTAAATAAAACAATATAAAAAGTGAAGGGTAAGAAAGCTTATAGAGATTGAGGTGGTGAAGGTGTAGGAGAAGGGACTTCAATGTTTTGCTTATGGAAGAACTTTAGGAACTTCTTCTTGATATATCACTGTTCCTTATGTACTTGTCATACTTAATTGCCAAGCTTATTGATTTGCAGCCATCTGATTAAGAATTTGCTAAAATTGATCAACATTTGTTGCTGCTGTTGGTTCCTCTTTGACTGCTTCTTGTCGAGGCTCCGGTGATGCTTGAGATGTGGATGGTTGTGATGTAGCTGCATTCTTACCCTTCATATTCTTGAAAGCAGTATGTGTCTAAAGATTTCTGAGCTCCATAGAATGAAGCTCCAAAATTTTAGAGCGTCTTAAATATGATACATCAAACACATCATAATTAGCAATACAAACAGTATCCACATCAAGATGATAAAATGAAGCTAAAGTAGTGACAATGTAAGCTATATAAAAATATGAGCTTTTCTTATTAATGCAACTTGTAATAGACCTAAAAATTTGATATGGGGTATTTATTTTAACTTTGCAATCCATGTACCAAAGAAAGAAAAGTTCTTTAGCAGAACACTTATTGCTTTCAGTTTTATTAAAAACAATTAAGCACATAAATTTATGAAGCAGTAAGTGTTCAGTGCTACGAATTAAGGTATTCAGTGCATTCCTAGAATCAAATGTGTTTTCACCCTTAAGGCTTTTCCAATAGTCATCCACATAAAAGTCATCATGATCATCTAAAACTTTAGAGTTCAACAAGTCAAAAAGTGCACGAATGATTTTATAATCAAGCTTATACACATGGCCACCTATTATAAACCAGAATGTATCCATTTTAGGATTATAACACACAGTGGAAAAAATTTGACAATCATTATGAGGTATATCGGTACATCAGAATAAATTAAATGACCTCAATCAATATTAATATCTAATTGTTCAATATTATGCCTCAAACCTAGAGTTTCTAACAAGTCAAGATCAAATTATTAGGGAGGCAATAATTCTCTATCTTTAAAGTCCTAAAATCGCATACGTTCGTCTTCTGAAAAAATTAGGAATGGGGCACGAAAATTTGCCGCTATATCGGTTTTACCTTCTTTGGATACTTGAAGGGGCAATTGATCAATGGGTTTCCAAGCGCTTCTTAGGAGCCATTGAAGAAAAAAAATATGCAAAAATATACAAAAGAGAGGTGAGCACTTTTAGAGAGAGAAAGAAATAAAAACTTACCAAATCCTTCTATTTTTGATTGTGTAGTGTGAAATAAGTGTAAAAGAAGTGATTAATGATGGAATAGATGAAGAAAATACCAAGGTTTAGGAGAAAAATGAAAGTTTTTCAAAGCTAGGGTTGGTGAGAGAGTCGGCTGCAGAGAGAGTAAGTGAGGGAAAGTGAAGACAAAAGAAAAAAAGAGGGTTTTTTTTAAAAAGCGTCTATTGAAGAATCCCACAATTGTGGGAATCCCTGTAATTTCCACGATTGTGGGTTAAGGCTCTAGAAAGTTTATAGAGACCCTTCCTACACTCGTGGAAAATGGATCAATTTCCACAATCGTGGGTTAAGGCTCTAGAAAGTTTCTGGAAAGCCTTCCCATGTTTGTGGGAATCAACCCAGTTCCCACGATCGTGGATTATCCAAAATATTCCAACTTCTTATTCTTCTTCTAAGCTTAACATGCATTCCTAACATTCAATCAACCTACCAACACATCAAAATCAACTATCCAATAAGAAATCTGAAAAGGAAATAAGTTCAAACCTAAACAAAATTTAAACCAAACACAATCAAAATCAAACAATTAAAACACAAAAGTAAACAAAATAAAGCAAACGAAAGGTAAATGTTCTAAGTTAAGGTCATTACCTTGACCATTTCACATGCATTCATAAAGGTGTAAAGGAAAGGAAAGAGATGATTTCCTTTTCTTATGAGTATGACCCTCCATAGTATGGCTAGCATCTATGCCCATTAACCTTAAATGATTCACCTTTGTCATTTTCTAACTACAAAGCTCCATAGGAAAACACTTGAATAACCTTGAAAGATCCACTCCATCTTGACTTGAGCTTTTCACGAAATAATCGAAGTTTTGAATTAAACAAAAGCACTAAGTCCCCACTCTTGAACTCCTTCTTCTTGATGTGAACATCATGCCACTTCTTTGTCCTTTCCTTGTATAACTTGACATTTTCATAAACATCAAACCTCAATTCTTCTAATTCGTCAAGTTTTAACAATCTTTTCTCACCCGCAAGCTTCCAATCCGTGTTTAACTTCCTAACAACCTAATACTCCCGATGCTCCAACTCTATAGGTAAATGGCACGTCTTGCCATCCACAAGTTTATATAGAGTAGTTCTTTAGGTGTTTTGAACGTTTTCCTATAAGCCCATAAGGTGTCATATATCTTCAATGCCTAATTCTTTCTTGAGGTGTTCACTACCTTCTCCAAAATCTTCTTCAGCTCTCTGTTTACCACCTCTACTTGACCACTGGTTTGAGGGTGGTAAGGAGTCGTCACTCTATGATGAACATTGTATCTTTTCAAAAGAGCCTCAAACGGTTTGTTGCAAAAATGTCTCCCTTCATCACTTGTAATCACTCTGGGCACTCCAAATCTCGTAAAGATCTTCTTGATGAACTTTTGAATCATCTTGTTGTCACTAGTTGGAGTAGCTATAGCCTCAACCCACCTAGAAACATAATCAACTCTAACTAATATGTAAGTGTTACCTAAGGAGGATGGGAATGGTCCCATGAAGTCCAAACCCCATACATCGAATATCTCCACCTTCATGATGTTTGAAAGCGGTATCTTATCCTTCTTCGATATATTACCCACTCTTTGAAACCTATCACACTTTAACACAAAATTTCGAGTATCCTTGAACAAAGTTGTCCAATAGAATACACACTCTAAGATCCGAGCTGCAATCTTGTTAGCTCCATAATGTCCTGTATAGGGTGAACTATGACATTGCATCAACATTTCAGGTATTTCATCATCAGGGATACACCTACGAATCACATTGTCAGTGCATATCTTATAAAGTACAGGTTCATATCAAATATAACAAGCACATTTAAACACAAACTGCTTTTTTGTTGATAAGAGAGATTAGAATTAAGAATACCACCTGAGATAGTTTGCAATATCTACAAACTAAGGACGAAAAGGATTTTCTACCATCGTTAAAGCCTCATTAGGAAAACACTCCTTGATTTCCTCTTCTTCTTTATGATGCCCTCCATCAAGTCTCGAGAGATGGTCCACTATAACATTTTCTGCTCCCTTCTTGTCTTTAATCTCAATGTCGAATTCTTAGAGTAGAAGTACCCACTAGGTAAGTCTAGCCTTAACGTCCTTTTTTGCAAAAAAATATCACAATGCTGCATGATATGTAAAAACAATAACATGTGACCCTAAAAGATAATAATGAAATTTTTTATATGAAAATACCACAGCAAGCAACCCCTTTTCTGTGTTTGTGTAATTCAATTATGCTCCCGTCAAGGTCTTACTTGTGTAGTAGATGGTGTGCAATCTCTTTTCCTTCCGCTGACTAAGGACACAGTTAATGACATGATCGCTTGCATCACACATAATCTCAAAAGGAAGAGATCAATCCGAAGACATCAGAATAGGTGCTGATGTAAGTGCCTTTTTTTAACTTGTGAAAAGCATCCAAACAATCATTATCAAAAATAAAAGGCACATCTTTAACTAATAAATGAGTTAAGGGTCTAGCGATAAGAGAAAAATCCTTGATGAACCATCTGTAGATCTATGACCAAGGAAGGCTTGGATGCCCTTGATGTTGGTGGAAGGTGGTAACTTTTCAATTACTTTGGTCTTAGCTTGATACACTTCAACCCACTTGCACGAGATCTTATGACCCAATACAATTCTCTCTTAGAAAATGAAATGGCACTTCTCCCAGTTCAAGACTAGATGAGACTCCTCACATATTTGAAGCACTTTGTCTAAATTCAACAAGCAATGATCAAAATAATTTCCAAAGACAGAGAAATCATCCACAAATACCTCTATGAAGTTCTCATTCATGTCCACGAATATGACCATCATGCACCTTTGGAATGTGATTGGTGCATTACATAAACCAAACAGATAATGACAAGTGAAAGCATTCATCTCCTGATCCTATGGGTATATAACCACCTAATTGTACACTGAGTATCCATCAAGAAAATAGTAAAATGCATAGCTAGCCACCCTTTTAATCATTTGGTCCACAAAAGGTAAAGGGGAGTGATCTTTCTTGGTGGCCAAATTGAGTTTTCAGTAATCAATACATTCTCTCCAACCTGTGATGGTCCTAGTCAAAATCTTTTCACCTTTTTCATTTTTCATCACTATCATACCTCCCTTCTTAGGCACACACTGTACCGGACTCACCCACTTACTATCTGAAATGAGATAAATAATCCCTGCATCCAACAGCTTTACTACGTCCTTCTTCATAACCTCTTGCGTTTTTGGATTTAAACTTTTTTGTCGCTCTCTCACCGTTTTGCACTCTTCTTCTAGGTTAATCCTATGCATCACCATATTGGAGCTAATCCCCCTAATATTAGAAATTTGCCATCCCATAGCTCTCCTCCTTTTCCTAATGGTCTCCACCATTTTCTCTTCTTGCTTAAAATCTAATTAGTTTGAGATAATGATGGGTAGGGTATGGTTTTCACCTAAAAATGTGTATCTCAAATGAGAAAGTTTAAGCTCTAATGTGGGGGGCTTAACGAAAGAAGGTGATGTAGGTGTATCTATTCTCTCCAGCTTCTCTAACTCGACTTCCTCACATAAATACTCTTCTCTCACACTCTCATCGCTAAGCACTTCAATAACTTCATTAACTTCCTCAACCTCCTTCACATATTCATCTACAACATCAATCTTCATACATACATTACTATCCCTTGGTTTCTTCAAAGATTTAGGCATATTAAACTCATCCTGCTCATCACCAATCCTCAAAACAAGTTTTTCCTCATGCACATCAACTAATGCCCTACCAGTATTCATAAAGGGCCTACCTAAAATTAATGGACAATTTTTATCAACTTTAAAATTCAATACCACAAAATCAGCAGGAATGATACATTTATCTACTTTTATTAACACATCTTCTACAACTCCATATGGTCTCTTGATGGATTAATTAAGTTGAATCAGCATGGATGCTGGCTTAACCTCACCTAGTCCCAATTTACTGAAAATAGATAAAGACATCAAATTAATGCTTGCACCTAAATCATATAAGCATTTAGAAAATTCAAAGTCACCAACAATATATGGAATCGTAAAACTCCCTGGATCTTGTAGTTTTGAAGGCATCGTGCTTGAGATAACCGAACTATAATTCTCTATCAAAGTGACCGTCTGATTGTCCTTCTAAGTACATTTGTGTGTCAGTATGTCCTTCAAAAACTTCACATACTTGGGCATGCACTCTAAAGCTTCCACCAATGACAAATTGATATGAAGCTTCTTCAATTTCCCCAAAAACTTGGAAAACTGAGTGTCCACCTGATGTTGTCTCACCCTTTTTGGATATGGAATTTTGGGCTTGTATGGTGGCGGTGGCACATAAGGCCTCTATTCTTCTTTCTCCTCTCTAATCTCCTTACCTTTTACTTTTTCTTAGCAATCCTTTTTCACACTTGATTCCTTCATCTGCTTTCCAATTTGAAGTGTGATAGCCTTCAATTGTTCCCTTGGGTTGGACTCGGTATTGCTTGGTAAGCTATTTACACTTTTAGAAGACATTGCGTGAGCAAGTTGACCTACCTGTACCTTGAAGTTATGGATGGATGAGGCACGGTTCTTCACTATCTGATCAAACTTTGCCTCTATCCTCTTTTAACTTTCCTCCTGGCTCGAAAACATACTCTTTTTGTTCTCTTCTTGATTTGCCAGTTTGGACCCCAAAACATCCATCAATTTGTCCATTTTGTTTTTCCAAAGATCCAAGTCTGTCTTGCTGAAATCTTAGAGGTCCTTGATGTCTTGCTTAGCCACTTGCATTGTTAGTATTTCAAAAAAAATTTGGGTGATTTTTCCACCTCAGATTATAAGTATTCGAGTACGGATTGTTACCTCGCTGTGGTTGTCCTAAGTAACTTACTGTTCAGTGTTACTAGCTCCCAATAAAAAATATTCTGCTGTGCAATGGTTGTCCTGCCTAGATAACTCTCACTGTGATTGCATAGCTTTAGCTGTAGATGAAGAGGCTCCGTGCATATTGCTCAACTGCTTGGTGAGGGCCGTGATTTGTGCTTGCAAAGCGGTAACAAAGTCAATTGGGATCATACCTTTTTGATCCTTATACACTTGCCTACTCCTCTCACTTGACCATATGCAACTGTTGCTCACCAACTCTTCCAAAAGATTATGAGCTGCATCGATAGTTTTCCTCATCAAAGATCCTCCCGTAGTTGCATCTATGGTCCCTCTTATGCTCTGATTTACACCATTGTAGAAAGTTTGCATGAGGAACTCCCTTGGGAGGTTGTGGTATGAACAACTTTTTTGTAGTTTTTTAAACCTCTTCCAAGCTTCATATAAAGACTCCCTATCGCTTTGTTGAAAATTTGTGATTTCCTTAATGATCCTTGTCGTCTTGGTCAATGGGAAGTATTTATCAAGAAATGCCTGGGCTAATTGTTCACAAGTATTAATCTGCCTTGAGTTGAGTGAATTATACCATGCCTTCGCCTGATCTTTCAAAGTGAAAGAGAATAGTCGCAATCTCATAGCATTGTTAGACATCCCATTAAACCAGAAAGTGTCGTATATCTCTAAAAAATTGGCGAGATGAGCGTTGGGATCTTCATTAGACAACCCATAGAGCTGTACACTACTATGAACAATATTGAGGAGTGCTCGCTTGATCTCAAAATTGTTAACTTGAATCGCTGGCCTCCCAACTCCTTGAGGACTAAATCCTGGTCTCATAAAGTCCATATTGGGCCCCAAATTGTGGTTATTGATGTTAATAAGCATGAATTATGTTAATAGTTTGATTTGTTGCATATTTTGATTTTATGGGAAGTGTTAGTGGAAATTAAGAGTTATTTGAGTTTGGTATGGACTAAGTGTTTATGAAAGGGGAAAATGTGTGAGGGCATTATAGGAAATTCACTTAAGTTGGTTAGAGTTAGACTTAGCAAGGAGGGGCATTCTAGTCTTTGTGCCTTCAGTTAGGCTTAAGGATTTAGAAGAAGAAAAGAAAGAGAGGGGAAAGAAAGGAAAAGAGAAGAGGGAGTCGTAGGAAGAGAGGAAGAAGAAGAGAGAAAGAGGAAAGCTAGATTCAGAGGATTTTCGTTCGGATTGAAGCTTCAACAAGTAAGTATGAGTTGATTTCTTCTTGTTTGAGTGGATTAAACCCTAGATTTGCTTGGAATGAGGTAGAACCGATGGTTTTAGGGTTTTCGGAAACTTGGTAGGAATTCTTTGGGTTGTTGTATTTATGCTTGATTTTGAGTTAGAATGAGTATAGAACTGAAGTTTAGGACATGAATCAAGGTTTAGATGTGTTGTATGTGCTTAAGGAAAGGTTTGAAGTAGGAAAATGTTAGAAAGTCGGGTTCGGAGACGTTCTCCAGACCCGCATGAATTTCGATGTTTTGGGCATAGATAAATTTCGGAGACCTCAGTTTCCAGCACAGATGAATTTCGATGTTTTAGGCATATCTTTTGTTATAGAAGTCCAATTGAAGTGATTTTTGAGGCGTCGTAAACTAAAGACATAGATCTACAAGTTTTGTGAAGAAGTGAAGTTCTGAATCAGTCTTTAAGGATATGAAATTTTGGATGGAAGTTAAGAATAGAATTATTGTTTCAGCATGAGTTTTGAATGGGATTTTTGGTTCTTGTTTTAAGACATCTAGAGAGGTAAGAGGAGCAAGGGGATCAAGAGGAATCTCATTCCTAAGCTAGCATAAGCAAGGAATTCAAGGTGGGTTCATATTT
>JANPWT010000246.1:12099162-12114878 GCA_024678245.1 Erythroxylum densum | reverse complement strand
TAATTAGCTACAATACCACTAATCGAGAAATGCTCAATGATTCTACAAAACAAGTTACCAGAAAAGCTTAAAGATCTAGGGAGTTTCACCATCCCTTGTGTTACTCGTAGTTTATTAGTTGAGAAAGCTTTAACTGATTTGGGGGCTAGCATTGACTTAATGCCTTATAAGTTATGTATGAAATTGGGATTAGGAGAACATTAACCTACTAGGATGAGCATTCAATTGGCTAATAACTCCATTAAATATCCTAGGGGAATCGTCAAGGATGTATTAGTAAAAGTTGATAGGTTCATCTTTCTAGTTGACTTTGTTGTACTCAATATGGATGAGGATGTAGAAGTAATTTTAATTTTAGGACATCCTTTCCTAGCTACAACCAAAGTCATTATTGATGTTAGTGATGGTATGAGACATGCTCTCGAGTGTGATGTTATGAGACATGCTCTCGAGTGTGATGATTCCTGTTACTTTATTGATGCTAATGATTCTATGACTTAAGACATTATGCATGAAATTATGCTTAATGAGATGTAGGAATTGTCTATGACTCAAGATGAGGATGAACGTGAAGATAATAAACTCTTCATGAGAATAAAAGAAGTTGAACAAATACACAGAAATATAGAGACAAGGTTAAAACCCTCCATTAAAGAACCACCAGATTTAAAGTTGAAGGCACTCCCTAATCTTTTAAAATATGCATTTCTTAAGAAGAATTCAAAATTACTAGCAATTACCGCTTCAACTCTAGATGCGGTGTAAAAGGAAAAATTGTTGAATCTGCTTGAGGAACATAAAAGGGACATTACATAGAAGATCTCAAACATTAGAGGGATTGACCCGTCTTTTTCTACACATAAAATCTTAGAGGAGGAGGAGTTTAAACCTATGATATAACCTCAAAGGAGGTTGAATATGAACATAAAGGATGTGGTAAAAGATGAGGCAATTAAACTCTTAGATATTAAAGTGATTTATCCCATTTCTGATAGTCCTTAGGTGAGTCCAGTACAGGTTATGCCCAAGAAAAGAGGACTGATAGTTATCTCAAGTGAAAAGAATTATCTAATCCCTACAAGAACTGTCACTAGATAGAGAGTGTGCATCAATTATACGAAGCTGAATGATGCAACTAGAAAGGACCACTTCCCCTTACCCTTCATAAACCAAATGTTGGAACTACTAGTAGGACACATGTATTACTGTTTCTTTGATGGAATTTCGGGCTACCTTTTGATCCCCATTGCTCTAGAAGCGTGTTCCTATTATGCATTTGCCTACATAAGGATGTTGTTTAGGTTGTGTAACATACCTTCCACATTTCAGTGGTGCATGATGGCCATCTTCGATGATCTAGTTGAAGATATTATAAAGGTATTTATGGATGATTTCTCTATTTTTGGAGATTCATTTGACTTATGCTTCCATAATCTAGAGAAATCATTATAACGATGTGAGAAGACAAATATGGTGTTAAATTGAGAAAAATATCACTTTATGGTGTAAGAAGGTATAGTCTTAGGCTATAAAATTTCTCACCAGGGGATTGAGGTAGATAAGGCCAAGATTAAAGTCATAGAGAAGCTACCACCCCCTTCTTAGTTAAGGCAATAAGGAGTTTCTTAGGTCATGTAGGTTTATAGAAGATTTATTAAAGAATTTTCAAAAATTGCTAAGTCTTTAACTAAGTTATTTGAAAAGGACATACCATTCACTTTTACTAAAAAATGTTTAGATGCTTTTAACATTCTAAAGAAATTTTGACTAGGGCCCCAATTATGGTTGCACTAGATTGGGAAATAACCTTTAAGTTAATGTGTGATGTAAGTGACTTTACAGTAGGAGTCTTATTTGGACAACAGAAGGACAAAACTTTCAGCCAATCTACTAAGCTAACAAATCTTTGATAGATTCTCAAGAGAATTATAGGATGACAGAAAAGGAGTTGCTAGCTGTGGTTTTTACATTTGATAAATTTCAATCTTATTTATCTAAAGCTATTGTATATACTAACCACTCAGCACTAACATACTTATTGAATAAACCGAATGCTAAATTTGGGTCGATTAGATGAATTCTACTATTGCAAGAATTTGATTTAGAGATCAAAAATAAGAAAGGGATTGAAAACCTAGCAGCATACCATCTATCTCACTTGGAAATCCAAATTTGGAAGAATTGATTGAAGATGGTATTAACTATTCTTTCCTAAAAGAACATATTTATAATATGGACGAGGTAAGTAAAGCTGAGATCCCTTGGTTTGCAGACATTCCAAATTATTTGGTAGCTAGGATATAATCAGAAGGATTGTCTTATCAACAAAAGAAGAAATTATTTTTTAATTTATATGATTATTTCTGGGAAGATCTGTATCTATTTTGCATATGTGCAAACCAAATAATGAGGAGATATAAACCTCATTCTAAAGGCTAAAAAATTCTACAACACTGTCATGCTAAACCTATCAGGGGGCATCATAGTGCAAATAGGATGACCTAGAAGATCCCAGAGTTAGGTTTTTATTGGCTGTCAATTTACAAAGTTGGCCAACGATATGTCACCTTATGTGATAGATGCCAAAGATCAGGTAATGTCTCTTACTAGGATGAATTACCCAAAACTTCATTCTTGTTTGCAAAATATTTGCCAAAGATCAGGTAATGGCCAACGATATGTCACCTTATGTGATAGATGCCAAAGGTCCATTTTTGAGCTTGTTTGGTAATAAATATACCTTAATAGCTATTGATTATGAATGGTTGGAAGCACAAGCTATACCTACAAATGATGCTAGGGATGTCATGAAATTCCTTAAAGGGTTATTTTCTCATTTTGGCACACCTAGGGCAATTATTAATGACAGGGGAACACATTTTTGTAAGGCACAGTTTGAAAAAGTGCTTAAAAGATATGGAATTAATCATAGAATTTCCACCTTGTATCTCCCTCAAACTAGTGGCCAAGTAGAAGTATCTGATAGGGAGTTAGGAAGAATTTTGGAGAAGATTGTAGAGTGTCGGGGAAAGGACTGGTCAATTAAATTAGACAATGGTTTATGGGCTTATAGGACGACGTATAAAACCCCTACTGGTACTACTCCCTATAGGTTGGTCTATGCAAAAGCATGTCATCTTCCTATTAAGTGAGAACATAAAGCATATTAGGCTATTAAACTCATGAATTTCGACCTTTAAAGTGTAGGTGAAAAGAGGAACTTCCAAATTAGAGAACTGAATGAATGGCGGTTTAAGGCTTGTGAAAATTCTAAAATCTATAAGGAAAGAGCCAAAAGTTATCATGACCAAATGATTAAGCAATCCTGAGAATTCAAAAAGGGAGATCAAGTTCTCTTGTACAACTCTCGCTTAATATTATTTCCTAGTAAGCTTAAATCAAGATGATCTGGACCATTCGTTGTAGAGGAAATATTTCCATATGATGTAATCGAGGTGAGTCATTTGCATAAGGTTACTTTTAAGGTTAATGAACATTAAGTCAAGTGATATCTTGGTGAGCTTTAATATAATAAAGAGAATATCAATTTAACCAAGCCATCATAAGTATAAAAGATATGTTGAGGTAAAGCCATTAACTGAGTGCTAATTGGGAGGCAATTTAAGAATTAGGATTTCCTTTTGTTATGTCATTTTTGTATTTATTTCGTAATTATTTCTTGTGTTTAATGATGTTATTATTTTTGTTTTCAATTGAGTTATTTTTACTTCCTTTGTCTTTCATATTTTGCAAGGATTTAGCTTACATTAGATAGATCTGAAATAAAAAAATCATCACAATTAGGAAAGTACCAAAAAAAAATCTCTCTAACTTTCATATATGCTTGTAATGTGTACATTAGGGACAATGTACAACTTTAAGTGTGGGTATAGGTTTAATGAATGTTTACCAATTTTTTAAGCTTATTATAATCTTAATTATAAAATTATTTTAACTGATATTTTGAATTGGTTAAAATCTGTCCATACTATATTTCATTGTTGAATATTGAGTGAATTGGTATGCAAAAGGATGAGAGTTAGAATAAAAATAGTTTTTCTAAGTTACTTTTGTAGTAATTGTTGAAATATTCAAGTTAAATGATATTTCATAATATTTATACACATAATACCTATCTTTTTTTTGAGCTTTTGAGCCTTAGAGCAAAATTCAAAAATTTTAAGCTCTTGTTAGTCTTTCATGTGTGTTATTATGTGTAGTAGAATGATTCTAGAACATGCTTTTATTATGCATATTGAGACCATATTTATTAAATTAGAAATATTGACATGATGAAGGCACTTAGATTTAACAACTTGTTTAAGCTTATTTCTTTGATAATTACCACACCTTTAAATTTACCTTTAGAAATAACCAAGTTGAGCTTTAACCTTTTTCATTGATTATACCTACATATTATCCTTTATCTTACTTTTTTTGAAGACCTTTTTATTTTTTTGAACCTTGAAGGTTATTTACATTATTTACTTGTTGAGACTTAAAATTCTTGAAAGGTCCATTATTGCTTTAATTGTGGTACTAAATACTTAATTATTGTAAAAATCGTGAATAAGTTTATGATACCATTAAAGTTACAATGAAAGGACCTATGTATATTTATAAACAAGTCTTGAAATATATTATATATTAAATTTCCTTCAGTTTAACCCTTTTTATAATCCTAATCATACCGTACCTACTATTACAACTTGTATAAAGACGTTCAAATTTTTGTTTTTTGTTTATACATAAGTGGTGGAGATGTGATATTACTACAACCATATGGTAAAAGTTCTACTATGAATTGATTGAGAATTTTTTTTATACTTTTCACCCTAAATGTTTAAATGCATTGAGTGAAATCTCAGTGAGGGTGTAAAGATTAATTCTTTTGATTTAAATGTGATTATTGATGTGATTGTTATTTATATTAACTTAGAAAGTTAATTTTAAGATAATTTGATTCTACATATATATTAATTTGATTCAATAGGATATGATGATACATAATATTAATGGACAAATAGAAATTGATGAGGGATTAATGTGTAAGATTTATAATTTTGATTATGACTTGCTTGAGGATAAACAAAAACTTAAATGTGGGAATGTTTAATACATGCAATTGATCATATTTATACCTCATATTTGATGTGTTTTTGCTTGATAAAATATTCTTACTTAATTAGCTCCAAGTGTGTTTACAAATTACGTTCAAGTTTGTGCAAATTTGTGATTTTTAGATATTGTAGTTATGTACGATCATACATTGACCTGTGCATTAACCAATACCCTAGAATTAAATATAAAAAGCATTTTTTGAAGGCAAACAAAGGTAAAGATGTACAGAGGCATTATGAAACTCTCAGAGGTAGCTCAAGGCGCACTTTTGATCCAGAAAAGCAGGAAAACACAAAGAATTCAATGAAAGATTCATTGGAATACAAGATCAAACCTCTACATCATAAGAATACTCGATGGAAGACGACTAGAGAGATTTAGAATTATGAACCCATTGTTTTCAATTCATTTTTTTTATTTCAATTTGATTTCATGTTTGATTATGTGTAACTAAACATCTTATTAGTACTTAGTTTAGATTAACCGTATGTTGATACTTTACTATGTTTTTATTCTTTATTAATGCAATTGGCTTGATTGATATATTGTGATCTAATTACACGTTTTATTTATGTTTTAATAAATTCGAAATATTAGATCATAACTTGATTTCATACATTGAGGTTGAGAAATCCTGTTTATAAATAAATCTATCATAATTGGAAGTAGTCGATTGCAATCATAGAGATAGGATGACATAAATCTTTCAGATTAGGGTCAAACATAATAGAGGGATTCATAATTCGATAAAGAAATCCTATAAACTTTAACCTGAGTAATTTGGTTGAAAACCTTAGAACTAGTTGTTAATAGACTCAACGTTAGCTATTAGCAAACCATAGGTGTCTCCATGATCCAATAAATCATAAAACAACTTCGTATTAAAAGATCAAGTTATTAAGGATTTAGGGGGATTCAAAACCTAGATACTAATCTTTTGATATCATTAATTTTCTTAGTGTTTCCTTAATTTTGTTATTCAACTTGTTGTCTATTTATTTTACTTGTTCTAGTTTTATTTTATTTAATTAAAAATGGCAATCAATTTATAGATTAGAGAATAGAATAACGGTAACTAGTGGTAATCATTGTCCTAGTAAGATCGACTCGTATTTGTTGGTACTAGTTACAACTACATTGTGCACTTGCGATAATTCATAACTTACATACTTATCTTAGATCAATCAATTGGTTAGTCACCTTGTAATTTAAATTTACTTTTATTTGAGTAAACCAAATAAAGATAGATAGAAATTGAAAAAATTCACAATTTAAAGGCATGTAAACACACTTCGAGATGTTACAAAAATAAGAACACATTTTTGGTTTAGAGAATCAAATTATAAAGGTTAAGGTCATTCTCTCCATACCATGTAATCCCTCACTTTGGTAATGTAGTCATGCTTAGTCCTAGGCATTCTAATGTATCAGCTCTTTCTATCTCAATACTTGAACCAATTAAGCCTTAAATAATGATTAAAGTTCGATATGTGATATCTCAACCTATACACTTTACTTAACCATTAAATGGATATGAAGTAACCTATTGGACAACCATCAAAACATCCAAGATTTGTCTCTAAATGTCATGTTACTTGGATATGTGATGTGTTCTTAAGGCTGCCTTCACTTATGGTACATCCAAACTTATTTCCTAACTCTATTTCTTAATGTAAGCAAGGCATATAAGGTTTACACATAATAAACATTAAAGCAAACTACAAATTAAACCATAGTGAGTTCTTATATAATTATAGTAAGAATAACCCTAAAATCTACTTAGAAACCCATAACAATCATTAACAACATCCTTAGAGAAAGTCCATACATCTTCTCCATACAATAAATAAATAAATAAAATGAGAAAAGAGAGAATAGAAGGATTATGAGTTGAAGAAAAAAGTTAGAACTTGGTGTGGTAGCTTTGAGATCTCTTGAAATCACTTGATTCTCCTTAAAATCCACCAAAAAAATGTGTATATCTTCCTTCTTTTGGTGTGCTTCAAGACCCCCTTCCTTTTCTAGGATTTAAAATGGGAGGTTTTTATACCCCTTTAGGTGCTTAAACCGACTTAAGATGTGAGTGGAGCAAGCTGGAGTCACTAGTTGGAAAGCTGGAAAATTCCAGCTTCTACTTGAGTCATGATCATGAACTATTATTTTCTACCCTTATTTTCTTCTTTTGACGCTCTTTTTATCCCTACAACAAGTCCACATGCAAGTAAGTTGATAATCAACACAAATAAGGTCTAAATCTTGCCCAAATATTGACATACAACTATGCAAAAAGTATGTACATCAAAACACATAAAAAGTATGCAAAATTAGGCTTAAAAACCTTCATTTATAACCTAACATGCAATTTATCATATACAATCACATACACATCCAAGTTATATGAAAAATAACACAAAACCTAGGCTAAACATCCTAGTATGTATACTAAACATACACATTATCACATAAAATGACTTAGACAATCCTATAACAACTCATTTATTAGAAGTTTACACATTTTTGGCAAATTTTTACAAGCCTAAAATAGAAGCGTAGCATTTGGGGCTTTTATAAGGCATCAATACCTAATCTTTTACTACATGTTAGACTTTGCCTAGTACTTATAATCAATGTTTTAAGCAATGTTTTAGAAAGAAAAAAAAACAAAAGTTAAACTGGTAAGACAAGAGGTTTAAGGTTTAAAAGCTTTAACCGATATTAAGTTATCACAAAACTAGCTAAAGAATAAATAAAATTTAAATTTTAAAATATGGTTGAAAGAGATTTTCCTTACCTACCAAAGAATTTGAAGTTTAATTAAAAAAAGATATTCTTAAATGAAATTAATTGATTTATTTTAGTTTATAAGAACTTATTAATTATAAAATTAACTAATTAAATAATAAATTGATTGATTTTTTAGAATAAGATTTATTAAAGTAAGTCAAACTGGAAATTGAAAGAATCGACCGAACCAATTGAGTTTTTAATCATTGGTTTTAAGTTATAACTTGTTGAATTATATTTGAGTTGATCACTTGAATGTGTTAATATAATTATAAATTAATATCAATGTAATTACAAACCTGATTATAGTTATAATTTTACAAAAAAAGTCCCTTATAATTAATTAAAAAATGTTAAAATTTACTCAATTTTGCAATTATAGCCTAAATTTTAAAAAATGGCAATTAAATGTTCAAATTTCCAATTTTTCAATTATAGCCTGATGTTAGTATCTCTGTTAATGTTGCTGACGTGACTTGCCACATAAGATAAATACCCTTAACACTTATACACATCTGACTTAATTAAACTAACTATTTAAGTTTCATTAAGTTGTTTACTAAACTACGTCTTTGTGGAATTGAAAAAATTTAATGAAACTCGATGCCTAAATCATTGGAATTGAAAACCCTAAATTAGTTCGTTCTTATATAGAAAAAGAGCCTAGCGTGGCAAATTGGGATTTCATTCAAATTGTAAAAACCTTTGTCGTTGTCATCTCACACCATCATAAAGGAGTGTCATTGTCGTCTTGAACAAGCATGACTGAGTGTTGTCATGAAATACTTTGCATGACAGATTCTTCTTACACTAGTACAATGGTTATGTTTGTTACAGTAAGCGTTTCACATCTTTTCTTCGATTCCAAAACGACAAAACTTGATTTAAGGTGTTTCAATCCCAAAATGATGTAGTTTAGTTAAACAACATAATGAAACTTAATTAGTTAGTTTAATTAAGTCTAACGTGTGTAAGTGTTAAGGGTATCTATCTTATGCAGTAAGCCACATTAGCAACATTAATAGAAATACTAACATCTAGCTAAAATTGAAAAAAAAATTAGAAGTTTGAGTATCTAATTGTCATTTTCTTAAGTTGAGGCTATAATTGCAAAATTGAATAAAATTTGGGAGTTTTTCTGTAATTAACCCTATAATTATTATTTTACTTTATGATAGACCAACTTTAAATTCATAGAGTTTCCAAGTGTGCTTAAAAATGTTAATTGTACTAATGTTGTTACTGTGACTTAATGCATCATAATAAATGTGGAGTTTCCAACATTTGTTTAAGAGATATCATTAAGATCTTAACATTTCTAATGAAGTATATCATATTTGACATTAAAAATTGAAATTCAATAAGCTACGCTAGCTCTTTAGATTTTAAATTATTGGAAATTTTAAATTCCTTATAAACCATTATTAATTATGGTTTTGTAAAAATTAAGAATAAGAATATCAAATTTGACAGGGGTGAACAATTAAAAAAAGTCCAATAAAGGATATGGTTAAATAGGTTGAAGTTTAATAAGAAAAATGAGTCCTTATTACTGTAAACCTATTATTTATTGAGCATATGTTAAGAAGGCCCAGTAAGTTTACTAAAAATAATTACTATGGTCTCTTGTTGCCTACTTAAATAAGTTCATGGATGTACAAATTCTCTAATCTATTAAAAGGTTCATATATTAAGAAAGGAATAGAAAGATGATAATAGCATAAAGTTATACGACTTTTGTAAAGTTTATTTGAACGTTTCATCAAATTGATCATCCAATAAGGAACTTGTTCAAACAATCCAGTAGCTTGCTCAAGTTGATCAACAACTTATTCATGAAGAAATGGCTAGTAGAATAAGTACCTTTTTGTATTATCTCTATATATGCAAGTTCATGGTTGATCATAGGTAGATCACTAAGATTCATATTATATATAACACCTTATATTAAAGTGGTTCCATGATTGTATGAATTTAAATGGTGATTTTTCAAGTTTCTTTATAAGGAAATTGGATAAATTAATACATTTTAGTTGTATAAATTGCATATATATTGCTTAGATTGGTTTTTGTCCAAGCATTATAAGGAAAACAAGTGAAAATGGAGTTAGAAGTGATTTTTTAGCAAAAAGTCAACCAAAATATGATGAAAATCACCAAAAAAATAGCTGTAAAAAATCATTAATTTTAGTGGTTGGGATGAACAAGTAGCTCCCACAAGGGAGTTGCTTTCATGATGTGTGCTAGACAATTGGTGCATACAATTGGCTAGCATTGGACACATGTCTAGCGCGTATGAAGGTGGTGGGCACATTTGTGCTATTGCAGGTATGAAAGCCACCTACACGCACCTCATGCATTTGTTAGTTTTCTTATGTTTATTTCTGTTTTACTCTTGTACATAAGAAATGAGCCAGCATTTTTTACTGCACATTTAGAAGCTATTTTCTTTCACTCATATAACCATCTAATTAAATTCATCAACCTAAATGGTGAATAAAAAAATAAGGATATCCTAAGACAAAAAAAAACTTGATCTTTTTAAAATTCACAATTGGTCCCTCAAGTTATTTTGGGCCAGATTCTAAGTTATGTGAATTAATAAAGTGATTTTTATTTAATTTTTATAGATTTATTACATTGCTAATAAATAAATTTTAACTTCAAAAAAGTTTTAAGTTTATTTAACAGAGTTATAATTAAGTGAATTTTCATGCAGTTGACTTAAAATACGGGAGATACATATTTATATGTTATCTCATATTATTGATTTATTGTTGTGTATTGCTTGATTATCACTTTATTAAGATTTTTATATGATGAATTCTCAAATAAGGTTTGTTGATAATATTTTAAACCAATGATTTATGACAATGAGAATATACATGAGGATTTTACATTAATTAGTAGTAAGTTGTCACATGTTTATGCCCAATCATATAAATGTGAGGATAACTTACAGGTGTATCCTTAGTGTTTGTGGAACAATTTGGGTATTAAGGAGAATATAATCACCATAGTATCCTTTTAAGCAAGTATTTGGATTGTTTTGCTTACATATTAGGAGATGTCTCTAGTCTTGTATTTGATTATTTTGCCCACAAGTGGTGATCTTATATGAGATTTTAAGTTGTACATAAAGGCATTTGGTAAGGGATAACCATTGCTTAAGTGATTTCTTCACCCCTAGATGGTAGAATCACGAGAGTTGATGATATATGCTTTGATCGCTTTTATATGGAGGTCTTATCTATATGTATTAATCATATAGCCTACAAGTGTTTCATAATGTATGTGATAAATTGTTCATTACAAATATTGTTTTGCAACTTTAAGTATCATTGTTATTCTACATTTGTGCTGATGATTTACATTATCCATTTTATAGTCCCTTGTTCTATAAATAACAATAAAGTTATTATTAAAGCCCTTGCCAGTTTTAACTCAAGAAGTGGAAAGAAGAAGTGGCGTTCATATTAGAGATGACGAATATTAATATGGCCATAATCAAAGATAGACTGCCACTACCTACATCCATTAATATAGAGGCATAGGCTTAATCGTAATGTGTTACTTGACTATAAAGAGATTGATCCTAGACCATTTGTTAAGTGGAATTCCAAAAACTTGCATAGTCAAAGATTTCCTTAATAATGTGTCTTAAGGGTGTATGGTATCTTCTAACGTTGAGATAGGTAGCTTAATAAAAGAATTACACTCTATAAGATATATAAGAACAGGAGGAGTGATGCATCGTTAGGATGACCCATTTTTATAATAAGCTAAAGGCATTGAATATTTTTTCCCCAGTGCTTGTATAGTACACTAAGCTCTTAATATTTTTCATTTAGAGTTTGATATTTTGGTTACACTATACAACTCCTAAGATGAGGCTTAGGATATAAATTCCATGATTATCTATTGTATTATTGAGGAGGAGAAGCTAAAAAATACAAGTCAGATAGTTTGATAGCAAACAAAGGGAAAGCAACAATTAAGTCCATAAAGTTCAAAGGTAAGCATTCTAAATTTCCCCACCTAAAGATATTAGTTAGTTCAATGCAGTTACGGGCCCTATAGACATTATGAGAAGTATGAGTATAAGTTGTTTCTTTTATAAAAAGAAGGGACATAATAATTTGGAATGCAAAAAATACAAAACCTAAAAGGAAATACAAGAACTGTTAAGTAACTCCATGGCTTATATGATACATAAATCTAAGATTACCATAACCACATCAAGGTCTTGGTGGTTAGATAGTGCTTCTAACCATGTTGCCTCCACAATGTAAGGATTCATACTAAAGAGAAAGCTAAATAAGGAGAAGACAAAACTGATGTTGGGAAATAATGAAGAAGTAAACGTAGTCTCAGGGTGAGATGTTTGATTGAACTTGGATACTGGTTTTAAACTTGTATTATACGACACTTTCTATATATCAAATTTTAGAAAGAATTTGATTTCAATTTCTATTTTGGATCATGATGGCTACAATTTTTAATTGAAACTTATGTTTAACAGTTATCTTTCAATGCAAAACATATTAGTACAACCTTCTTATCATATAGTTTGTATAGAATATGCCTAACTTATAGTGAGACATATGCTTCTTCATGTGTTGCTAAACAGGTTACCAGTATACGTCCCCTGATAAATGAAAAATCATATATAATATGGCATAAGAGATTCGACAATATTGCTAGATGTAGAGTTGAGAGATTGATAAAGGATAACATTCTTCCAACTTTGAACTTTTAATAATCTAAAAACTTGTGTTGATTTTTCTAAGGGAAAGTTAACAAAACCATAGAAAAATGGGTCAACTCATATTTATAGCCTTTTAGAAATCATACATATCGATACATATGGCCTTAATAGCTACAATATGTACGTCAAAATATTTTTTGACATTTATCGATGACTAT
Organism: Erythroxylum densum; assembly: GCA_024678245.1. NCBI lineage: Eukaryota > Viridiplantae > Streptophyta > Magnoliopsida > Malpighiales > Erythroxylaceae > Erythroxylum > Erythroxylum densum. The sequence goes on along the minus strand of JANPWT010000246.1, from coordinate 12,102,047 downwards.
TCATGTTACAATTATATATTCTTTCTTAAAGAAAAGTTTGAAGTTGATAAATTCACGATTGTTAGGAATAAGTTTAAGAAATAATTGGAAAATATTTTTAAGATTGTTATTCTAATTATGGAGGAGAGAATTATTGTGAGATCCCACATCGGTTGGAGAGGGGAACGAAGTATGCCTTATAAGGGTATGGATACCTCTCCCTTACAGACGCGTTTTCCATGGCTTAACAGACTAGGTCTCATTAGAACTCCGAGGTTAAACGTGCTCGGGTGAGAGTAGTTCTAGGATGGGTGACCTCTTGGGAAGGCCTAGGGAAAAGTAAAACTGTGAGGGCTTGGATGGGCCAAGGCCCAAAGCGAACAATATCTATAAGCGGGTGATCTGGGATGTTACAAATGGTATCAGAGCCGATACCCGAACCGTTATGCCAGATAGGCTGGACCCCAAAGAGGGTTGGGCCCTAAGGGGGGTGGAGAGTGTGAGATCCCACATCGGTTATAGAGGGGAACGAAGTACGCCTTATAAGGGTATGGATACCTCTCCCTTACAGACACGTTTTCGATGGCCTAACAGACTGGGTCTCATTAGAACTCTGAGGTTAAACGTGCTGGGGTGAGAGTAGTTCTAGGATGGGTTACCTCCTAGAAAGACCTAGGGAAAAGCAAAACCATGAGGGCTTGGTGAGCCAAGGCCCAAAACGGACAATATCTGTAAGCGGGTGATCTGGGATGTTACAAAGGCTCATGGACTGTGTTTATGTAAATACGTTTTTTTTTATTTTGTGAGTTAAATTTTGATTTCCTTAGGTTTTGTAAAAGATTCTATGTACGAACCATTGATACTGTTATTGTGTTTGCCTTGAGTTGAGATTGCCTGGGTTTGAGATTGTTTTGAGTGGACTAGAGAGTCCTGATGTTATGATTGGATGTGAATATAAAAGTGTGTTTAAAACCATTTGCAGGTTTTTGGGATTTTTTTAAAATACAGTGGTTATGTTGCCCAAATTTTTCAAAAGAAAAAAAGAAAGAAGAGATATTTCCATAAGCCTTGCATAGTTGGATTAAGGATATTATGAGTATCCTTAGTCCGAGTATGCGGTGGTTGTCATGGGCCCGGTGTGGTACTGGGTCGTGACAATTAAATTGGTATGGTAACTGAACCGTTATGCCAGCTAGGCTAGACCCCAAAGAGGGTTGGGCCCTATGGGGGTGAAGAGTGTAAGATCCCACATCGGTTGGAGAGGGGAACAAAGTACGCCTTATAAGGGTATAGATACCTCTCCCTTACAAACGCGTTTTTCATGGCTTAATGCATCGGATCCCATCAGAACTCTGCGGTTAAAGGTGCTTGGGTGAGAGTAGTTTCAAGATGGGTGACCTCTTGGGAAGACCTTGAGAAAAGCAAAACCCTGAGGGCTTGGTTAGGTCAAGACCCAAAGCGGACAATATTTATGAGCAGGTGATCTGGGTTGTTATAGGTAGTATCAGAGCTGGTACCCGAATCGTTGCGCCAGCTAGACTGGACCTTAAAGAGGGCTGGGCCTTAAGGGGGGTAGAGAGTGTGAGATCCCACATCGGTTGAAGAGGGGAATGAAGTACGCCTTATAAGTGTACGGATACCTCTCCCTTATAGACACGTTTTTCATATCCTAAAGCACCAGATCCCATCATAACTCTGAGGTTAAATGTGCTAGGGCAAGAGTAGTACCAGGGTGGATGACCTCCTGGGAAGCTATCAGGAAAAGCAAAATCGTGAGATCTTGGCTGGGCCAAGGCTCAAAGCGAACAATATCTGTGAGTTGGTGATCTGGGCTGTTACAGTGGTATCAGAGTCAGTTCCTGACCTGATGTGCCAGCGTAGCACGCTGGGCCCTAAGGGAGGTGGAGAGTGTGAGATCCCACATCGGTTAGAGAGGGGAACAAAGTACGCCTTATAAGGGTATGTATACCACTTCCTTACAGATGCGTTTTCCATGACCTAATGCATCGGATCCCATCGGAACTCCGAAGTTAAATGTGCTTAGGCAAGAGTAGTTCTAGGATGGGTGACCTCCTGGGAAGGTCTCGGGAAAAGCAAAATCGTAAGGGCTTGGCTAGGCCAAGGCCCAAAGCGGACAATATCTGTGAGCGGGTGACCTGGGCTGTTATAAGTGATATCAGAGCCTGGTTTTTACATTTTCAAAAGTGTCATTTCCATTTTCAAAAGGTTCATGAGCCTTAGGAATCAAGTCTGGGTGTCGAAATTCTTTGGTCGAGAACTTGAGTCTCGAATCATTAAGTTGATGTCCTTAACGGTCGGATGATTTCGACCTCAATTAGAGTACTTATTGACATTCCTTGGGATGTTTGAGATATCGGATAAGCTAGGCTTAGTTTGATCTATTTTATTAAACAATGTCGTTCTCTTTGATTTCATAGAGATAGCATTCCCCCATCTATTTGATCAGTCAAGTAAGAATTTCGAGGATGAAATTTTTTTAAAGAGGGAGAGTTGTAATATCCTGCCTCCTAAAATTGCTAAAAGATTAAAATATTAGATTAAGTCAGATGAGTTATTTTAGAAAACACTGCAAGATAGTGTATACACTCATTTGACATGTTCCGGGATAGGAAAGGTTTTAACTGATCATGATGTAATTGTGTGTGATTTTATCCTGAATTTTGTTTTGATGGATTTTAATTAGTGAATTGGGAAGAAGTAACAAATGGCTTAGTTAAATGGATGACAAGTGGCTTAAGTATAATTGTGACAAGTGGGCCTTTTAAGTTTGTGACAAATGGCACTTTAGAATTGTGACATGTGTAGCTGTACAAATGGTGAAATGTGTAGCCTTAAAATGAGTGACATACGGAGCCTTAAAATAAGTGACATGTGCAGCCTAAAAT
>JANPWT010000246.1:12078206-12089165 GCA_024678245.1 Erythroxylum densum | reverse complement strand
CCCTGATGCCTTATTGGGATTAGAACTCAACTTAGTCGCCTTTATCTCTAATAGTTGAACTAGTTTGATTAATTCCTTAACTTGTACATTAATAATTGATTTAGACATTAAGGAATTTAGAGCCTTAAGAGATATATAGTTAGAAGTATGCAATCCCAAAACACCTTGAAAGTATTTGAAATGTAAGTCATTTAGGTTATTTTATTGAATCTTCATTAAGCTCGATATTCTATTGAATTCTTGCTAGATATAATTTCTTTACAGAAGAAGGATGAGCACCTACGACCATCCTTCAACTACTAGACTTGAGATCTTCAGCTTAGTAGGGAGCTTTTAACATTCAAAGCGCACATATAATTACCAAGAGTAACTTTTTCTATCTCAATTATTTCCATATTAGTAGGGTCTAGATATAGTTAAGTTTAAGCTATAAGAAATTTTCTTTTACCATCATTAACATCTAGAAATTTATTCATGAATGCCTCATATGTAAATGATTAAGATTAGTTTTGATGCATTGAATTTTCTTGAGATATTTGAATTTTTCATAGCCTTTAAATTATGGTCTCATTCCCTTTATAACCACATCTTGGAATCCCTCTATCTTAGCAAGGTAATTAATAAATCTAAATGAAGCATTAATAATAGTATTGTTATGTGATTAGAACATAAACAATTGTTGAATAAAGTCAGACTCCTAGGAAATTGTATCATCCAATGGTGGTTAACAAGTGTTGTATCAAGCTTCTTCCTCATAAACCATCCTTTATATTTATTGCTATAAGTGAATTAGTGTTCCTTATAAGCTAAATATGTCACTCAAAGAATGATCAAGCACGATATAAGGTCATTACATAGGAGTATGGAGCAATAATTCCCTCATCTTTAATTCAAAGATGTTCATAATTAAAGTCTCCCAACATGATGCAAGGAAAAAAATATTAGCTACTTTATTAACAAGTTCACTCTAAATACTTTCCCTTTAGAACTCATGATCTGAAGTATAAATGAAGGAGAAACAAACTTGGAGATTATTCCATTTAAGTTTGGTGAGCAGATGAATGACTTATTCATTGATGAATGAGTCAATCACTTTAATCCTCTCTAGGTCAAGGACAATGACTATTCTTCCCCTGTAATGAGTTAATGGTTAGAAATGATTTTTCCATCCTTTCTTAGTGAATCAAAACTCCTTGTATTAATCCTCCTTATTTGGTCTCCAAAGCCTAAAAATCAATGGTTAATATGATAATAGATAATCATCAAATAATTTATGCTTATTGTAGTTGTTAATACCTCATAAATTTTAAGCTGGGATTGATATTTAGTATGGGAAGTAGAAATGAGTGACCTTTAAAAGAATTATTTTTTTCTACTATCCGACCTAATTTCCTATGAGCAATAGGTAATAATATGTCAAAAGTAGATGCTTTAGTGGTGGATAGTTCTATTAGCTCCTTTATAGAAGTCATTTCCAAGCTTATAGAGGTTGTATCCTGTTTGGTTAAACATCATTCAAACTATACAACCTTTTAGTAGTTAGAGTGACATAATGAGAGCTTATAGAAGCTACACCATATTTTGTTAATCCTTTATTGAGACTATTTCATATCTCATTAAATGGAGAGACAGGTGCCACAACCATGGAGTTAGTTCCATAATTAACCTCAATTGTTAAAGAGCTTAATTTAGAATTGAGAGATTCCATCCCTATAAGTTATTTATGGTCCCTTTTAAGGAATAATTTACCTATCTTTCTCCATTCCTTACCTTGGTATGTAAAATTACGTTTCCAATGATAAGTGGCATGGACCAAGTCTTCAACCAACTCTTTATATTCATTCAAATTCAATATTGGAATTTCATCATGTATGTTTTAAGACATTTCAATTTGAATACATGAGCATGCAAATTCAACCCTCTTTATGAAAGTTGTGTACTATTGATGCAAAAAGATTGCCTGATGAAATTTGTGAGATAGCCCAGTCTACAATACAAAGAGCTTTACCCAACAACATGTTTGTAAAGATTTTATAATGTTTTGCTTAAAATTAATATAATGAAACATTTTTAAAAGTGTTGTCTTTAATAATATTAAAATTCATTGTTGTCTTATATTAAAAAAGACAACAAAATAAAAAAAGTTGGTTTAAAATTTTATATAGATGTAACAATTTGAAGCATTGTTATATATGTATAAGTAACAATTAAGGTGTTGTTATTTTATATATTAAAAATATACATTTCTTTAAATTTTTAATAACCCCAGGCTGACAAAGGCTTGGAACACAAGTACTAGAACCTACTCAATAACAAAAATACCAAAGGCTTCAAATGGTGTAATTCCAAATTCTCATTATAGTTCCTTTTTGTTGTTAACCTAATTTCTAGATCTTTTACACTAGTTAGGCTATGATCAATGTTACTTTATGGGTTTCTTCGTGCTAATTTGGGGTATAATTCTTAATTCCCTTTCTAATTCCTCTTTGCTTTAACCTAATTTCTAGAACTTCTACATTAGTTAGGCCATGATCAACATTACTTTGTGGATTTCTTCATGTTAGATTGGGGTTCCATGCTTCTTTAATTCATTCTTATTTCATTTGTAAAGCTTTGTATTCAATTTAGTGTTTTTCTACTAGAACCTTAGGTGTCAGTTGTCTTGGAAGAATTTATCCTTTTACTATACCGACACTCGATGATTTTCAACTTGAAATCTCGGATTTGAATTAGATCACCAGATTTAATGACTTGAAGCCAATCAAGATGATTGCACTACTAAATTAATGGTTATATTTCAAGCTCCATTTCACTCTTTTGATGCTTTTCACAAGCTCAGATATGTTCAACACATTGTACATGAGAATGTTTTGCTTGTAGATTATCCTAACATTTGCATGGTTAAGTTGATTTATTATAAGAGGTATCATGATGTAAAAATATATTTACTATAAGTGACTTGCCAAGGAATGTGCTATGTCATGGGAGTTGGTATTATAGACATGATTATCACATTTTTTGTGAGTGTACTAGTTGTTCAAGTTAAAATACTCTTACTCTATAATTTGGGGTATATGTGTGCCTAAAAATAAAATATTTCTTTGCATCTCTTTTATACAATTGTGATAATGAAGGCAATACAGTCTATTTTATCAAGTTATTGTACCCATTGTAGTGTTAACCTAAAATAACTTGTTTGGCTACAATAAATACTTATTTTATTGCAATAATATAGTAATGGCTTGTTTTACTACAAAAATGATGTAATCCTATTTTACTAGTCATCTTTTTCATGTGCTGAATGACGTTGGTAGGTAAAAGTGTATTTGTAATTTGCTAATTTTCAATTCCTATATGCTTCCAACGAAGATCACACAGTTGTAGAACCTTTGATACCTCTAAAAGGTGCCAAATAGGAGAACAAATCTCATTTTTAGGGTATTTATATCATCTTCAAATTTTTGTGGAAATTCATGGATCTCATGTGTTTAAGAGCTCTTTTGTAAGATATGGAGAACTTTCTATATAGGGTTAATGGTAAGATTGAAGAAGTCTTAAATTCCAAAAAGAAACAATTGGAGAAAATCACACCAATATGTAGAATTTTGGTGCTTCTTAGTGTGGTCTTGCATTAAGAAGGACCTAATGTTTGATTAGGTTTCATATAAATTGTAGTGTCTATATTTACATATTTTGATGGCATTTCGCTGTGCCTTTTATTCGTTAAGAGTAGTGGTATGATAGAATTTATTGTTTGGTGCAGTTTTTAGTTAATTTAGCGTTTGTTACTATATTGTAATTACTTAGTTTATAGTTTATACGTATGCAACATTTGTAAATAAGGATGATCTGATACTTGGCTTGATATGTCAAGAGCCGGAACCACATTAGGCACATGATAACCGCAATATACCCAGGCTAAGGATACTCATGATACCCTTAACCCGACTATGCAAGGTTAACTGAATATCCTTTGAAAACATTTGGACAACACAATGGTTGTATTTTGAAAATCCTAAAACTTAATTAAAATGTCTATAAATCAGTTCTAAACTCACTTTCATATTGACATTTAAAACTCTACCATAACTTCTGGACTTTTAAGTCCACTCAAAAGCAATATCAACAATAGCATAAAAGGTTTATACATAAGCTCATTTACAAACCAAAAGACAATTAAAAGTTAATTTACAAAATCATAAAGCATATCAACATAACCAACTTAATAAAAACAATTCATGATTTACTATACAACAAAAGTACAAAACAGAGACTACCCACATGCGGTAATGCCCCGAAAATGTCAAAAGACCGCATGATACATTCAGAACTTCAAGCTCACCAAATTAATCTGCATGTTTGGAAAGTGAAGGGGGTGAGTACACTATCTACTCAGTGAGTAGGAAAAATATATATCGCAAATAGAACTCAATACATACCAAGACGATGTAGGTAACCTATGAAGTGAACATACATGACATAGAAATACATAAGCCTAGCCTATGACTCAACGTATACTGGTTAGGAACCACATAGGCCTAGCCTGTTAATCATTCATCTGATGGACATAGGTTCCAGTTTCTAGTATACAAAAATAGAAAAAAAAACATCACATGTATAAATTAAATCTCGTTAGAAAATAAATCTCATAATAGTCAAAACAATCATGTATGCCACCGCTAGTTGGCCAAACTAGTGTGCACACCCACCGATTCTAGTTGTTTGTTTGACTTTCATCTGTGGTGAGTCTGGAATACTATCGACAAGAGCATCATGTGTTGGACCCCGAACGTTTCTTAGAAGTTAGAAATGGAAATAAAAAATTTTGGAGATTAGTCATGAGTAAAGAACAAATGAATAAAAATTCTTGAACTAAGAAATGATAGACAAGAGTAAAGTAGCGAATGAGAAATGTGGATAGATTCATATTTTGCCTTGGTTCTTTTAGTGGATAAGAGATTTTGAAATGAGAAGAATTAAGGTGAAAGTTAGAAGTAAAATGAAAGAAAAAATGAAGTTGAATTTGTGTAGTAAGTTGATGAAGAATATGTATATATATATGTGTGTGTATCTTCTGTTATTGGTGTTCATGATTAATCATGGATTATAATTTATTTATGGATGATATTGATTTGAAATGAAGTTGAGAATGAGGACTAATTGAAGTAGAAAAGATGATCTTGGTATGAGTTATGTTAAGGAAAAATTTGGAAACAAAATTGGCAACTGATTTGGAAAATGTTCACTGAATATGCTTCAGTCTTTTAGCCACAACTTTTTCTCTTGTTATCTAAACAAGATGAGTCTTGATTTTCTTTAAACCAAAAACATATGGCTACATTTCTTATGAAGACATAAAATTTAAATTCTATCTTTAAGAGTCTTAAAATTTGCCATGAATTTGAGAACTTGGTGTAGTACATTGGTGGATGAATGTAAAATTTGTGTTCTAAATTAGAGGAAAATTATGGATTCATATAGGCTAAATTATAAAAAGGTGTCTTCTGAAAAGTTGTATGTATTTATTTTATCTTTCCAACGGCATATAGTATGTATTGTTTGGACATCGAAGTTGAAAGTTATGGTCTTTATAAAGGGAGATGCTCAGGAGTATAGATCATATCGTCTGTGATGACGTCATATCGTCTACGATGACGTCATATCGTCTGTAAAGATGTATCGTCTATGATGATGTCATATCGTCTATGATAAAACAATATCATCTGTAAAAATGTATCGTCTGCGATGACGTCATATCTTCTATAGTTGACTTTCTGCTTTTTCTGTTGTTGACCAAAACTTCTCCTTCTGTGTACTATTGTCTGCTCCATTTTTGACCCTTCAAACGATAGAATTTATCTTCAAAGTCTTCATGAAAGTTATATATCTTGAAGTTCTCTTTCAAACCATATAAATAACACCCTAATCAGATGTATTTAGGGAAATTTATGATAATTTTTTCAATTTGTTTGTTTTTTCAATTCGTCTGCTTTTTAGTTTGGTTTCATCTGATCCTATCGTCTGTTTCATTTTTGACCCTTCAGACGATAGAATTTGTCTTTAAGGTCTTCATGAAAGTTTTAGATCTTGAATTATTATTTCAAACCATATAATTAATATCCTAATCAGATATCTTTAGGGAAATTTATGGCAACTTTCCCAATTCATCTGCTTTTTCAATTCGTCTGCTTTTTAATTTGGTTTTATAATATGCTCAATTTTTGACCCTTCAGACGATAGAATTTATTTTTGAGGTCTTCATTAAAGTTGTATATATTGAAGTCATATTTTGAATCATTGAAAGAACACCCTAATCCGATATCTATAGGGAAAGTTATGATAATCTTACTAATTCATTTGCTTTTTCAATTCATCAGCTTTTTCATTTGATTTCGTCTGATCCTATTATCTGCTCCATTTTTTACCCTTCAGACGATAGAATCTGTCTTCGAGGTCTTCATGAAAACTGTATATCTTGAAGTCCTCTTTCGAAATCATAAGAGGTGAGCTTATTCTAATGAAGTCTCCTTAACCATCATCGATTCCTCTTCTTGCTTTGATATCACAACTGTTGTGGTCCCGATTGTAGAACCCAAACCTGGAGAATCATGATACTGAGCAAAATTTTCCTATAGGGTTATTTCCATGAACCCTTATTAGGCATCATCCCACAAGGGTGGCGTGCCATGATAATCAAACATCAAAACAAGCTTATTACTTCAACTGAACCATATTACGAGGAAGTCAATATGAACATACATAACTAAACTACTTCAATCTATCATTCCATTTCTAAAGCACCAAAGTTCGAAAAACTTTATTTACATATCAAAAGCCACACCATTGGCTTATTACAAAAGTACAAAAATAGCAAATTTGAAGAAATTCCCTTAGGCTCTTGATCTCTTAATCTCTTAGTTATCACTGAAGATGGGACAGAAAGGGGGTGAGCTTGACAGCTCGTGGGTATCAATTTATAATGAAAAAATAAACAAAACCTTTGAAATCATTTTTCTTGTCATAGAAAATTTTCATTGAGTCCATAAAGCACATGTTTCTTAAACTTTCAGCCAAAAATCCACAAGTTACAAAACATGAATGCATCAAACTTGTTAACATAGCATCAAACTTGTTAACATCAGAATGGTTTGGATAGATCCATAAACATGACGCACTACACATTTTCACGCACTACACATTTCCACATGATGGTCCTGTGTAGTCGTAAATTTGAGGGAGTCAACGAAGGAGCTCCGTGTCACTAATGGGCAGGCGGGAGAAGCCTTTAACTTGGTCAACGTGCACGTGACATTCTTAAGGGACTACCACAAACTCATATAACACATATTTCATAACTTGTAAACTTATTGCCCAAAAAGGCACTTTTTTGAAAACTTACTTTTTATATACTTGATATATTTTGAAAATCATTCTTGAAAACATGATTTCATAAACTTGTATCTTTTTAAAGAGAAATCCTTTTCAAAGTCTTTTCATCAATCACGAATATAATTAATGTATCAAACATATAACAATTTCACAATTCATTCAAGAAGCAATAAATGCAACACTTATGATGCATTTGAAATCATTCAGCTTTCTTGATTCAAAGAAAACATTTAGTGACTTATTTACTATATTATAAACATGTACTCACATTGATTTCCTTGCTTATAGACTTGCTCAAAATGTGCCTCTCCTTCTTTTCCTCTTGCCTCTTTTGATCCCTTTATACAATAACAAAATTTTCACTAAATAGAGTTTTCAATTGAAAATCCCTCAAAGCACAATCCCTAAAATTGGTTCTTGAATACTCAACCCAGCATTTTCCAAACTCTATGAACTAAAATCCTTCCAAAAATCTAAAAGTTTTAAAATGATATTAGCTTCATTCTTCACAAAATGAAGGGATATTTATCTCAAAAGGGAAGTTCTTCTCTTCCTCAACCTGTTTCCCTTCTTGAACAACCTCAAAATCTCTCTTGAAAGTTAACACAATTGAAACCCTAGCTTGTTTTTCCTTGTTTCTCTCCTTTTCTTCTTATCTTCTTATTTCTCTCTCTTCTTTGTGACACTCTCTCTTTTTCTCTTCAATTTTTGTTCTCCTCTCTTCTTAAAATGCAAGACAACACTTCTTCTTCCAATTATGCCCTTAATGATCGAGAAATGTCCCACTTGCCCTTCCATTTATGCCTTATGCCTTATATGTTTAAGTGCCTTGCCAAAAGTACCCTTGAACATTTTGACATAACAATTTTTTCTAAAAAAATGTTCCCCATTGTCTTAGGTTTCTAATGACACCAAAATCAATCCATTTGGTTAAGAACTCCAAAAGTATTGCCCCAAACATTTTCAGACTATTCTTATATTGAAACAGTACACTATACTTAAATTTCTCCTAGAAAGTGAAAGTCTTAGAGACTGAATTAGGCTTCGATTTCTCATATCATTTGTATCTCCAAGTCTCTAGTTTATCTTGAAACAAGAACCATCTCATTTGAAATCCTATAGATCCAGATATATTCAAAATACCGAAGTATGTCCAATAAATATCCTATTCATATTCTTTCAGTCGATACCCTTACCTTGATTCAACCCATATTTTTCAAATCAATACCAAATGCTATAAAATTCTATGTAGGGACAGGAAAATGTTTTAAGAAACTATTGGTTTAAGAATTACTTCATTTGGAGGCCGGATAACAAAGTTATGGCCGAAAGAATCAAACAAAGTTTTGTCCTCAATCATATTGAACCTATCTCGGGACAATTTACATAAATTTGAATAGATATATTGGATTAATATCTTCTTAAGACGGTTTCAAAGAGGACTTTGATATATACAACTTTTGTGAAGGACTTAAAAATAAATTCTATCATCTGAAGGGTCAAAAGTGGACCAGATGATAGGATCAGACGAAACCAAACAAAAAAGCAGTTGAATTGGGAAAATTATCATAACTTTCCTTACAAATATCGGATTAAGGTGTTCTTTAGATGTTTTGAAAGAGGACTTAAAGATATAAAACTTGAATGAGACCTTGAAGATAAATTATATCACCTAAAGGGTCAAAAATAGAGCAGACAATAGGATTAGACGAAACCAAACGAAAAAGCAGACAAATTGAAGAAGTAGACAAATTGGAAAAATTATTATAACTTTCCCTAAATATATTGGATTAGGGTGTTCTTTGGATGGTTAGAAAGAGGACTTCAAGATATACAAATTTTATGAAGACCTTGAAGATAGATTCTATCATTTTAAGGGTACAAAATGGAGCAGACGATAGGATCAGACGAAACCAAACAAAAAAACAGACGAATTGAAAAATCAGACAAATTAGGGAAATTGACAAAACTTTCGCTATAGATATCAGATTAGGGTGTTCTTTAGATGGTTCAAAATATGAATTCAATATCTACAACTTTAATGAAGACTTAAAAGATAGATTGTATATTCTAAAGGGTCCAAAATGGAGCAGACGATAGGATCGGATGAAACCAAACGAAAAGGCAGACAAATTAGGAAAATTGTCATACCTTTCTATAAAGATATTGGATTAGGGTGTTCTTTAGATGGTTCAAAATAGGTATTCAAGATATACAACTTTCATGAAGACCTTAAAGACAGATTATATCATTTGAAGGGTCAAACATGGAGCAGATGATAGGATCAAACGAAACCAAACAAAAAAGTAGACGAATTGAAAAAGTAGACAAATTTGGAAAATTATTATAACTTTCCCTACAGATATCAGATTAGGGTGTTCTTTAGATGATTATAAATAGGAATTCAAGATTTACAACTTTTATGAAGACCTCAAAGATAGATTCTATCATCTAAAGGGTAAAAAATTGAGCAGACAATAGGATCAGACGAAACCAAACGAAAAAGCAGACAAATTGGAAAAATTGCCATAACATGTCCTAAAAAATATCTTATTAGGTTATTTTTTTGGATGGTTCAAAAGAAGACTTCAAGATATATAACGTATATGAAGACCTTGAAGATAAATTCTATCATCTGAAGGGTCAAAAATGGAGCAGACGATAGGATTGATAAAACCAAACTAAAAAGCAGACAAATTGGGACAATTATCATAACTTTCCCTACAGATATCAGACTAGGGTGTTCTTTATATGGTTTGAAAGAGGATTTCAAAATATACAATTTTTATGAAGACCTTGAAGACAAATTCTATCGTTTGAAGGGCCAAAAATGGAGTAGACTATAGTACATAGAAGGAGAAGTTTCAGTCAACAACAGAAGAAGCAGAAAGTCAACTATAGCAGATATGATATCATCACAGATGATACATATTTACAAACAATATGAAATCATCATAGACGAGGTGATGTCATCACAGACAATACATCTTTAGAGACGATATGACGTCATTATAGATGATATGACGTCATCACAGGTGATATGATCTATACTCCTGAGCATCTCCCCTTATAAGGACCATAACTTTCAACTCCGATGTTCAAAAATTATATACTATATACTGTTAGAAATCTAAAATAAAAACCTACAACTTCCAAAAGACACCTTTCTCTAATTCAGCCTAGAATTTTCCTCGAATTCAGAACAAGAATTTTACATTCATCCACTAAGAAACCATACCCAGATCTCAACTTCATGACAAATTTTGAGACTCTGAAAGATAGAATTAAATTCAATGTATTTATGAGAAATGTAGCCATATGTCTCTGCTTTAATGAAAATCAAGAATCATCTCGTTTGGATAACTAGAGAAAAAGTTGTGACTAAAAGACTGAAGCATACTCAGTGAACGTTTTCCAGATCAATCACTAATTTTATTTCCAAATCTTTCCTTAACACAACTCATACCAAGATCACCTTTTCTACTTCATTTGGTCCTCATTCTCAACTTCATTTCAAATCAATATCATCTATAAAGAAATTATAATCCATGATTAATCATGAACACCAAT
>JANPWT010000246.1:12065311-12078106 GCA_024678245.1 Erythroxylum densum | reverse complement strand
ACTTTACTCTTGTCTATCATTTCTTGGTTCAAGAATTTTCATTCATTTGTTCTTTACTCATGACTAATCACCAAAAATTTCTCATTCAATAATTCTAATATTCTAAGAAAAGTTTGGGGTCCAACAACTCACCCAGAATTTACAAATATTTTTCAGGATCAGAAGAATACCCCATTAGGCAAACGAGAGTATACCTCTTGCATGTAAGTCAGGGATAGAGGTCAGAATCAGTTCGTGTCTGCATTGTATTTCTTTATTTTAATGCCAAATTATATATTCTGTAAATTTTTGTATCATATGTATTTGAATAGTTCGATATGTAATAACTTTTGAAATTAGAAATGTTTTGTATTTAAATTTAGGCCCAAGTGACTAGTGAAATTTTGGCCAGTTGTGTACTGGTTGTAACTTTGTGTTTGAAAATATTTATGCATAAAATGGGTCCGAATTTGATTACTCAGTTCTGCATATGCATATGTGTATATTTTTTTTCCAAAAGAATAAAAAAAATTGTACTGAGTTTTCAAGTGGTTTACTATTTTAGCATGCCAACCTTGCAGGATTCCTCGAGCATCACTCGGGATGTTGGGTAAGTGTCTTGAGAGGGTGGGGTGCTACAAATAGACTTATGCTCAAATGTATATTTAGATGTTTTAATATTTTCTTATCATCATTGATTTGTTGTCAGGTTCCAATGTTACTATTAAAAAAGAATGTAGGGTAAAACTAGAGGTTGTGAATTGCAATGAATAACATGTTGTCGATTCAGATTGATACTTAACAAGGTCGTCCTATAGACAAGATCCAATCTGCAAAATTGTCAAGTGAGTTGGGGATTATTGCTAGAATATAATTACCTTATCTAAAGCATGTTAAAGACTTAAAGAAAGATAACTTACTTGAAAATACTTTGGATAAAATCACTATAATTTTTCAATATATTTAACTATATGCAATATTGTTTCATTTATTTTAAGCTTAATTACACTTTTATTTATTTTTCACAGTTGAAATTGAATATTATCGATATCGAGAATCCTGATATTTCAAACTGCGTGACTTCATTATTAGAACAAAAGAACAAGGATCGTCGTTATAAGTTACATTAGTATTATAAATCTTTTTCTTCTGATGCAGAGGCATAGAGACATATTCTTGAATGAATGTCTCCACAAAATTGAAATAATTTGTGCAACTATTGGACTGACCCCAAAGTTCAGCTTTATTTTTTTTCCTTCACATTTGTTCCATTAATCTTGTTAAATGATTTAATGACTATCTAATTTTTTTCTTTATTTAGGAAAATTGTGAGAAGGCAAAGGTCAACAGAGAAAAAAATAAAAACATCTCACTATCAAAGGTCGAAATCATTGGTAGTCATTTGAAATGAATATGTAGAAATTTGTTTATAAGTTATAATTATATCAATAAACACTATATTACTTATTATGTCTTATATTTTTCTTTCATAAGATAAAGTAAAAGGGAACTACATGGATAAGAGTATGATATGATCACATTGGACAAAGTCACTCACTATAAAGAAGGTAAAGGGTGGATGTTAGAAGAAGCGGAAAATAACTATGTATGTATAAAAATTTGTTTACTATTTAAGTTTATTTATTTAAATGGTAGTAACTAATAATATTTGGATTGAATATTGTTTTTTTAATTTTAAAATAAAATGCAAATGTTATTACAGAAATCGATGTCTGAGAGGAATGAGGTTAATGTAGAAGACATTTGTAATACTGTGGTTGGTACACATTCTGGTTATGTCAAAGGTCTTGCCTTTGGCCCTATGCCAAATGTTTCAACCTCATCAAGTAAAACATTCATTCAACAACTTCAAAAGGAAAACAAGACACTTAAGCCTGAACTACAACATACTTGAATGAAGTTAGCCAAGTATGATAAGTTATTCAGAAAATTACTTGGCCCGGATTATAATAGCAATGAAGATAAAAGTGAATGTTATTAATTAAATTTATACTATTTTTCTTTTAATTCCTTTTTGTTTTATAATTTAAATTTAATACTTTTTTCTGGATTACAGAATTGATGAAGATACAACAATTGAGTGACTATGTTGTGAATAGTAAAGTTATATAATGTGTACTTTAATTAAAATCTATTCTTTCAATACTCACAATATTTTTAGTATATTTTAATTAAGCTTTTTGGAATATTATGGGTTCATCGACATTGACTAACCTAGTTAGTCATTCCAGTTATTTTGTAATTTTTTTGTTATCTCAACATTTATAATTTATATACTAATCTCCATATTTATTATTTTCTCTATAAGGTGTTAAAGTTGAAATTAAAATCTCATATATAATTTAATGATATTTTATTTTTTATATACAAGCATAAAATTATCAATTAGTTTTGTACATTTTTTTCATATAATAAATTTACAATTCTAGAAACGTTAATAATATTTTTAAGCTATGAAAGGTAAGTATAGCCAAAACTATTAAAAACGTCACTAATAGTTTTTAGTGATAGAAATGATGCATAGCTAAATATTTTAGCGACGGTTTCATAAAATGTCGCTTATAATTTTTAGCTAAGAAGATTTGATAATATTTTAGGCGAAAAAAATGAAAATGAAGCTAAAAATAACAGGCAAGGCTTTTATACTTTTGGCGATGATTCTTTTGGTAGCCAAAAGTCAACATTATTGTAGTGATTATTTCAGGCTTTGTAATCGGATTTTTTAACGAAGCTCGGTTGATACTGGTGAGCAGGTGTAAAAGGAACGTGGGTTGAGAGAAAAAAGAAACAAAAAGAACATTAAACGAAGAAGCTTAATGTTATAAATTTTTCCGTAACAAATTTTCTCGTTATAATTTCAGCAGAAAGTGCCTTTTACTTGATCTGAACCCAGATGGAAACGCTGGGAACTTCCTTGTGAACAACGTAAAGCATGTAGTAGCCACGAGGAGCAACAGCACCACTTGGTGGTGCCAATGCGAGGATTTCGCTGAACGAACCCTTGTTCTTGACTTCCACCACATGCAAGAAAATCAACCTCTGGTTCATGGAAACTCCATGTGTTGTAAAGGCAGGAGCATATATTGTTACCATGATATCGCTTTTTTGCAAGTTTGAACCTTTTGAGGTGAATCTGATCTTGAAAATTTTCCCGTAGGAAAGCTTGTTGTCAGTATTGTCAGCCTGAATTTGTGGTCTGTTGTCTACTAGTTGGGGATCCAAGTAAGGTGGAGAGAATTTCTCCACTCTCAGTTCAGTTGGGTACATGGCATCGTAGATGTAACCGTTGTTGGTGTTGCTACCAGCGACCAGGACTTTGCCGTCGGGTAGCAGAACGCTTGATGAATGGTACATCCTTGGAATGCTGGATGCTGTGAGCTTCCTGAATCTCTTTCCTAACTTGGCTTTAGAATTGTATAAAACTGGTGCCAAGTTGGGTTCTCTTGCAAAACCCCAACCAGAGGCTCCTCTCATTGCACCATTGAGAACCAAGACATGGCCTGTTGGAAGGATGATCATGTCACCCATGATACGAGGAGTTGGCATCAGTTCTCTTTCCCAATCTGGGTTTTTCTCTGTAATCTTAAGTCTTCCACAATCCCTGAGTGCACTGTAGAAAATGTGCATCTCGGCCTTAGAGTATGAATCTTCATGTGCTGAGCCACCGCATATCAACACCTCAGCGGGGACCACTTTCGGGTTATTTGCGGTGAGTGTTATGGGGAGAATTGCAGACATTCCGGAAGCAGGATAGTTTCGGTGACCGCCAGGGAGTTCCGGGAACTCGCGGACTATCTTGTTGGATTTGGGGTTGAGTAAGACCGAGCGACTGTTGGCAAAGATGAACACATTGCCGTCGGTGTTGAGGTAGACAAAAGGGTATAAATTGTTCTCTTCTTTATTGCTGGTTTGTCGGAGGAACTCAAAGAAGTAGGGTTTTGCGTTGCTTTTGCCTTCTGGTGGAATATACTCGTAGCTGAAGGCATCACGGCCACCAACCACAATGAAGCCACCATCCTCCAATTCTGCTTGTGTTGAGTACCTTAACAGACAAGTCACAAAAACAACATTGATTAAAATTTCCCCCAAGCTGAGACATTCTAAGAGTTAAGCATACATGCAAAAACTGCAAATTGTTGGGCACCATGATTTGGTTCAATTACAAGAAATAAGAAAAGTGAGAAGTTTATTTGTCTGCTCACCATCTCGGGGCAGCAAGAGCAGGAGGGTATTCTCTCCAAGTGCAATCTTTGCATGTCGAAAGGTATCTAACAGTGTTTGCACCTCCTTGAAAACCGCCAGTACTAACGAAATCACCGTCCAAAGTGAGACCTCCTGACGAGCACCATGTATCTGTGTGCAACTGTTATCATGATGTATAATTTGGATATGTTAGGAGAGACGAATATGTCTATATATATATATATGTATGTATGTATGTATGTCATATTTGGGAGGTTATGTGAAATCACGGTGTTTTATATTACCATAAGTGGCTCAAGTTTTGAGGTCTCTATGTCGTACAAAACCGAGTGAGCCCAGCAATCCTTCTCACCGGTCTTATTATTAAGAATACGGCATTCTCCTCCAGGCAACTTCACGTTTGAGATAAGCCAAATGGTGGCGTCATACATTAAGACCTTGTTAATCTTCGGAAGCAAAATCGAATGCATGGCTGATACGCCAGAGTTCTTAGAAACCAGCTCCCATCTCCCTCTATATTTCTTTGTATTACCCGCCTTTTCCCTGCCAGCTTCACCGTCGGCAGTGGATTGTTGAGCCCCTCCGGATGTTCCAGTTACAGGCAAGTGTTCTTGATCGCCCTTATTCGGCAACATATCTTTGGGAATGTCGAAGTCACCAGGTAAATTTTGGCCCTTGTAATCATTTGGATTCCCAAAAGGGTCTCCAAACAATTCATGAGGTCCCATTATCTTCTTTTCATTATTGAATAAAAAGTTATGATTGATATCAAAAAGATGAGCAGATGTAGCAAAAAGGAGGAGAGGTAGAATGCAGAAGGACCTCCTCAATGTTGTCATTGTTAATTAAAATGAAAAGGAAAAGAAAAAGAATACAGATTCAAAGAGAGGGAGTCCAGTCGTCCGCCGGACGGCTGCTTTATTCGTTGATGACCATGGGCCTATAGTATTTATAGGTTGACGGGACAAAATTGTTGTCCAAAAATAGGATGGTTAGGTCTCCAAGCTTTTAGGAGTCCCGCCTCGTAGTTGAGAGGTTATAGTAAAGTTTCTTTTTTCTTTTTTGAAAAAGAGGTTATAGCAAGGCTGGTAATAAAAGAGAGGTTCTTATTGCTTGAAGACTATTATGGAGGAGGCACGCTCCTAAAATCACTAATTATATCTGGCGGCATTCAGAATTCGCAATTTTGTTTTATAACATAAATACTTAGGTCTCAATTTAATTCAATTGCATATGACTAGGAGCTTCCTGAACCAAGAGAGAGTAGAACATAAGCTTTTGCAAAACGACAAAAGTTGAATTCCTTTTATTTCATATCTTTCTATTGACACGAGGAAGTGTGTTAAAATTAAGAAGCTGTTTAAAAACTTTCGAATTGGATTCGTTGACAAATTAGATTCAATAATATTCATAGGATTGAATTAAATTCGATTTACATTGTTTGGAATAAATCTATAAATATTATAATATTGAATTCAATTACATTGTTTGAAACACAGTAAAAATGAATTCAACTATTTTATATGACTTTTTTATCCTTAACTAAAAATAGTATGTAATCAATGTGTGTGTATTTTGTAGTAATTTGTATATTTATGAAGTGTATATTTAGAAAAAAAATTTAATGTTTTGAAAATAATTAACTTTTGAATTCATAAAGAAAATGATATTCAATTACGTTGTTGAATTCAAGTCATTTCCTTTTTAGCATTCCAAGAATATGAATTGAATTCAATTACAATTAAATTACATAAAATTAATGAATTGAATCCAATTCATTGGTTTTCAAACGACTTGACGTTGCGAGTATCATAAGACGTGATATCAAATTTAATTTTACTACAGTATGGTAAAATATTAGTATTAATTAATATTGAGTATCATTTTAGGTCATTTTTTAAAATTATAAAATAGTTACTAAATTTTATAAAATTTCAAAATAGTCCTTCAATGTGGTATTATATAGTTTTTAACTTTACTTCAATCATGCCTAAAACAATCATAATAATATAAATTTGATACAAAAAATATCTTTTTATTTCTATTAATATTACTTTTCATATATAAACAAAAAAAATCACAACTAATATAAGAAAATGATCGTTTAATTCTTATACTGATATAAAACTAAAAATAATATAAAGTACTTAAAAAGTTATAACTAGTTATATCAAACAATCAAATAATTAAAAAAATATGAGTCCATAAGTATAATAATAAGAGCTCGTATAGAGGAACGCAATAAAAGGGAAGTGAAATTTGAAACAAAAATACCTACACTTAAAAGTTATGTATTTACATTACATATAAACATTTTAACACATGTACCAAATACAAGTGAAGTTAAAAGAAAAAAATAAAAACCTAAATTCTATTTCACGACATATTTGCTCAAATTGCATTGGTTCTTTTTTTTTTGGTACGAAGTCCTCATAACTAAAAGGAGTTTCCATATCACCATCATTTAATCTCTATGCACCGAATAATATGTTAACATTTTTTTCATCCAAGATTATCTTCCAAGTTATTCTCATTTATAAAATTCGGTACCTTAAAAATCTAATTTACTAAAAGTTCAATATAATCTAAGTAAATTGGATATATAGAACTACTTGTTATATAAAAATTTACAATAACAAATAAAATAAAATAATTAAGAAATTATATTTAACATAATGTTGACAATAACTTACCTTCCTTAAAGTTTAACCTTGTATTAAATAAATAACATATCATTTAATCTCTTGTATTATTAAGAATGAATGAATTTAAATGTGCTCCGATTCCTTTCATTTCCAATCACTCTCACGTATTGCTTAAGAATTCAATTTGCAAAATTTTACAATTCTAGAAAACTGATTTCAAATTAGTCTTATTATAAACAAAATAAAGTGATAATTAATTTTAAACAAGTAATAAAAGTGAAAAAAATATACCTAGATTAAGTTTATCTCTTTGGCATATTGCAATAGGTATTCTAAAATCACTTGCATGTCCTTGTATACCTCTATTTGTGAGTTTTTGAGGTTTTATGACATTTCAAGTGAAATAATTATTATGATAGCTAATAGCAATTCCCTACTAACTTCAATTTTCTTTATGAAACTTGGTCTAAAATGAACACTCGAATTCAGAAATGCCCAAGCAGTAAATATTAAATTGTAATTTATCTTTCTCATCTTTCATTAGTGAGTGTAAGAAAAGATATGCACAAGGAAACCTATATTCTATATTAGCCTTGATTGCTTCCTTTGCCTACTTCATGACATTATAAAAGCAACTAATTGTTGTCGTGTTACAACTATCAGTCAGATAAAGTACTCTCATAAAATGTTAACAAAGTCGAATTAAAAACTAGCATTGGACTAAAATTCATGATTTTTAAGTATAATCTTAGAAGCTTCCACTCTAGAATTCGTCATACTATGTTAGGATGCAATTCACTTATTACTTGTAAATATTTGTCTCAACTTATTCTTCATTTGAGCAAAAAACTAAAGTGATAATTTTGTGATAGCAAGATGATACAAATTCCTAATATTTTTGAACTCTTTTCTCGTCAAATTTAGAAATCATGTACAACCATAAAGGAAATTTGTCAATTTTCTTATTTTTTGCACAATTTCATTAATAATAAGAAAATGTCTACCATCCGATCTTATATTTTTCAACATCAAGTTAATATAATGTGCATCACAAATGGTCCAACATAA
Organism: Erythroxylum densum; assembly: GCA_024678245.1. NCBI lineage: Eukaryota > Viridiplantae > Streptophyta > Magnoliopsida > Malpighiales > Erythroxylaceae > Erythroxylum > Erythroxylum densum. The sequence continues at coordinate 12,070,190 of JANPWT010000246.1, read as the reverse complement.
AGAATTATACATACTTTGAAATCTCTTCCTAACTACTTTATAAGTAGTTTTCTTGTCAACGATAAACTGTATAATGCTTCTCGGCCTAATTTTATTCACAACTTCATCAAAAATCTCTAACAGAGTATTAACATTTCTTATAAGGCCTGATGCTTGGTCGAGTGTTTGATGTGTATAAGTTTTAATAAATACTCTCGATAATCCGCAAATGCACGGTTCGTTTGCATAATACCTAAAGGATAATTTAATCCTAAAATCTAAGGCATAAATCTCAAAAATTCAAAATATAATGAAACTAAAATGAGAATCCAATTCAATCAATCAAATCAAATTAAGAATCAATCACGAAAATATTAATAATTCAACAATTGCAATACACACCCAAGAATCAACCTAAGATAATTATTAATTGAGAGAAAAGGCATTTTACCTATCCTGAACACTAACCTAATTGATTATGAATTATTCGAATTATTGGTTCTAGACGATCCTATGGTTGATTATTCTCTCTCGAGTTATAACCATTAACACTAAATTATAAACCCTAATTAGATTGTGGAAGTTGCAATCTCTTGATTAACAATCTATCCAAAACTCTAATTAGCTCTGAAGTTGTCTAACAAACTATCAGAAACCTATGCAAGATCTCTCTTTGAACAATTTATTGATTTAATTTAATTCTTATTCTAAGAATTCTATTAAATCACCTAATTCTCGTTAGCCCAATTTAATTATTTTTTATTTGATTCACCCTGTCAATTTATTATCGAATTATGCACATCTAGAATTAAACCACAACAAATTCAATAACACATAAACAATCAAATTTTATTAATTCAAAGGTAAAACCCCAAAGGTGAGTTTAAAATATCTCAATATTCAAAATCCTATCGTCAAACTGTTATTTTCAATTCTATACAATAATAAAAATGGAAAATAAGCAGGAAATAAGATCTGAATGGATGATGGGAGGCAGCGATGTCAGGAAACTCCTTATCCGAGATGTACCTCGAGTTAGCTTCTTATCCACTTCTCTCTTCCTTCTTCTCTTTTTGAATCTCTTGATGAATTCTCTCTAAGGTTTCTTCAAGGTGGCTAATGTCAAAATCTTTCTCTGCCTCTTTTTCTTGATCTTTAAATATCCTTTGTGTTCTTAGCAACCCTAGGATTTTTTCGAAGTTCGATAAGTCCCAAAAATCTCTCAAAATTTGACATTTTTGAGTGTTTACGCGTCTGCTCGATGCAGGTCATGATCATGGGCCACATCCAAGCTTTCTATCATGATCCTAGCATGCAAGTCACGATTGTAGGCCATGTCCAAGGCTTCTATCATGATCGTGACATGTGGGCTACCGAATGTCTCTAAAACTACTTCGTTCTTTGATATTGACCCTAAAACGCCAACAAATACATCAAGGTACTTCAAAAACCTAATATTTAAGCTCAAAGACTTTGTACTAACTAAAAAAAACACTTAAAACATAAACAATTAATAAACTAAAACAATTCTAACCTAAACACATACTAAATGATTGAATTAACAATTAAAAAAGTATTAAACTAAGCCCTAAAATATAATGCAATTTACACTTATCAATGCTTCAATTGATTTTTAAAAACATTATCCTCTAGCAAGACATTATTGAACACCTATAAGTTTTAGAAGTCATTCTTCTTTTACTCAAATAACTTTTTATTTCACTAAAAGAGTTGCTCAGAAGATTTCCTCTATACTCATCAATTGAAGGAGCTTTATACCCTGAACCTTACGAGGCAACATCATACACCATAGGCTATTAATAATAAGAGTGGACAATATTGAATAACACAATTACATATCATCACTATCTAGTTGTTGACATGTTCATATTATGAGTTGCTTCTTTGGATTGTAATACACTAGGAATTGTTGCACTAAAGGAGTTGTTCATCGAGCAAAAAAGTTGAGAAATTTGTTTTCTTCTTTTCCTCATATCACTTGCACCAATCCTTTCTTATTGGATAGGAATACCAACTTTAGTATTATTAGTATCATCCTAATTATTGCAAAATGAACTTCTAGTTCTAGTTTAACATTTCAATCTTTGCTTTCTTTCTTTCTCATTTTGATATTCTTTAAGCAAAATTTTTATTTTTTATTTTACATCATGACTAATTTTCTTATAAGACTCTACTTCACTTTTGATTCTAACTAAAAATTTCTTTAATCTAGTGATTCTCCTACCTTTCAAATGTTTATTATAATATAAATAAATAATATGGTTCTTCATAATATGAACTAATCTCGCATGAGTTTAAGCTAGATCTTTGAATCTTCCTAAAGAGGTTGAATTATTAAGAGTATTTAAACTTTTCTTTATTTATACGTAAAAATAAATGCAATATGATAAGTAAAATAAACTTCAATTTCATTTTTCAATATAATAATTTAAGTTATTCATTACCTATATCAATATCATAAAAACAACGTAGATAGACATAAAAGGGAATTAAATCAAAGCTATTCCGTCAGTAGGAGCACAGAATTTAAGTATTAACACATTCCTTCAATAGATGCTATTAATAATATACAACTAACTAACAAATAGGTGCAATATGTCTAGTAGAAGGAAAAAAATCCTGAAACCCCAACTTGACAACAATCGATCAATCTCCACGATATCACTTCCTTTCTGATCCGTTGTATTTCTTATGATGCCAGATAAGTTATCTAGTAATACTGTAAACATGAGATAGAGTTTTTCAGCTAAAACTGAACCAGTCACTATAGTTGCCAATAGCCCTGAGACTCTTTTTTTGTCCCCTTCACACCAAACAAATTCAAGCAAGTTAACTGAGATAAAGCAAAGAGACTCTTCATTGCCTAATCTATTTGGAATATAGAATGAAGTATTATAAAGTAACATAAATTAATTAATATGTCACTTTCACCTGCTATGTTAAGTTGAGAAGAAGGTGTGACTGATGGATTGAGGACCTCAAAAATCAATAAAATTTAAAAAGATAATAGTCACTTAATTCATTTAAAATGGAATTAAAATGGATGTTTTTATACGTGAACTTTAATGCTGAATAATGATTAATTTTCAAATGCAATGCTAAAGATGCTTTCATTATTAATTGTGACATGATAATTATTTATTTAGATTATAATATCAAATCAACTCTAGTATTCTACTGCACTCTTAACAAATTATTTATCCACTATAATAACGAGAGGATCGAGTATACGTTGATCAAAATTTAGATTTCTAGGCCAATCATGAACTAAACTATGCGAAATAAACTTTGAAAGGTCCAAAAGGCAGTTCTTTGCCAATGCCAGTGTGCCACTGCTTATGATATCTAGATTTGGTGTCTGCCTAAACCACCATCAAAGTGATAAAGTCACAAAATAATACAGTGCTTAAACCATCTAGTTACAATCATTTTATGTTTTAGCTACAAATTGAATGTATTTATTTTATGTAATTATGTTGATTGGTCAATTCCTAGAGGGTTGTGAAACATTTGCTATTTTAGCGGTGGCAAGGGACGACTACAGCAAGGGATGGCGATAAGAGACGACGGCGGCAAGGGATAACGATAGTTAGGGATTAGCTAATTTAGATTTGTGATTTTGGACATCCAAAATTGGGGGAGGGGCATTAGCATTAAGGCCTCAATGATTTGTGTTTCTTTTGATTATCCACATGCTTCACATCCAAATGAGGAAGAAGACATGTTGATCTTACGTGCTTGATGCTTCTTACTATAAATTGCAAGTATTCAATATCGTAGGTAGTAATGGAAGAAAGTAAATTTGAGAAGGTAATAAATGTAACGTCGAACTTTCTGAGTCCTTTAGTGATTGGTCTGTACTTGGAGATGCTACTGTATATTGATATATACATAGTTGTATATAAGTTCAAAGATGTATTTAAGTCCTTTGGATAGATACGTAATGATTTATAATGTTATATGCCCTTACATAAACTTAGAGTTCTTCGGTATGCGAAATCTTAGAGATTTTCGACATATAAGCTTCTAAGTGTGTAAAACTGAGTCTATTGGATGGATATGACCATGGTGGTTAAATTAAATGTGTTCTAATGCCTCAGAGGTGATTATACATTATTTATAGACTTATTGGACACTTAGAAAGCTTAATTAGAAAAGTTGATATACATAAGGGCTTAATTGCAAAATTAGGAAAGTTTGGAGGGTAAAATGGTAATTTCATACAACCTAACTACAAAATAGTAAATTGTACCATATTTTGGTCAAAGAAGAGTGAAAATTCTAGACCCTTCTTATGTATAGACGTGCAACCCCCATTTAAGACTTAAACCATCTTGTTTTAATTAAAAGAATGGAGAAGAGAGGAGAGAAAGAAGCAAGTTTCTACTATCACCTATTTTCCACTAATTTTTTGATTCTTCAACTTCAATCAAGATGTTATAAGCTAATTTGGGGCCAAGGAATTCAAATCTATCATCGGATTTGAGAAAACCTCAAAGGATTTGAAGATATCATCAAAGGAAGGTTTAGGTAAATTTTGTCTCATCTCTCTCTACATTATAATTTTGAGTTTGGTGTTAAGATATGTTGTTCTACATGCTTGAATATGCATGAAACATGGTTTAGATGAATGAAATGTGTCATGGAGAGGGTTCTTTAAGGCAAAACTGAAATTGTCCCCTTTAGGTGAAAGTTTGTGAATTTTTTACTATCTTTTAAAATTGATGGTCTAAATGAGTTCTATGGTGTTAATTATACATATATGATGTGAATTGATGATGAAGAATGAAGAAGATGTGTGTTGGTTAAGTTTAGGTCAAAATGATGGAGAAGAGGTGGATTAATGTAATGAGTTGTACAATTGATAAAATGTAGCTTA
>JANPWT010000246.1:11973767-11985812 GCA_024678245.1 Erythroxylum densum | reverse complement strand
ATATGCAATAAACCTGTTCCTCTATAATTAGAGGCCAGTGACATGCTCAATCAGTGAATGCAATGAAACCTACCAATATGTCCCAATTTACCAAAATACCCTTGGTAACAGTAACGGGATGTTACACTTTCAATAATTTTAACTTTGAAAAACTTCTCTTAGCTAATGTTACAGTTATAGGTATAGTCAATAAAATTTGACAAACAATTTAAAGATTTGGATAACAATCTAAACTTAACAATATGTTAGATTTGACAGGACATCTGCCCTTAACCGAGCTCAAATTGATATTTCAATATTTTTAAATTAACACAAAAAGTTAATATGTTAAAAAAAATATTAATACTGTGTAAATTTAACTCAAGTTAAATTGAATCCAACATAAAATGTCATCCCTAATCGAATTAATTACTTCAAGAAAAGTAATAAAGAAACGCAAAAAAAATGAATCTTTAATATAAATTTTTTGTGATAATTTTTTTATTTGAATCTTACTAATTTTTTAGTCAATAATTTTTTAAATATAGAAAGAAAGTGGGGGCAAGTATAAAAACGTATTTATGTTAGTTAATATTTATGATTTATTTTATAATAATGTTGATAATTAAATTTTACAATTCTCGTAATCAAAGGGTAAAGTGGAGTTATTAATTTTGGATATTATTGGTCAAATCGACATTACATGAGTTCATCTTAAAAATAATAAAAATGAAGTGGTAGAATTTGATATTGTTTCAACAAACAAGTGGGCTTTTACAAAAATGTGATAAGTAATTAAAAAATTAATTTTAAGAGTCATGCCTTGCTACTCTTTTTTTTATTACAATGGAGAAAAACGAGGCAAATTACATGACTAGTCTAGGGAGGCTAATCCCAGTCATATCTTCTAAAAGGATTGAGAGGCACCCTATAAGTGTATTATCAAAAGTGGTAATCCCGAGCCCAAAATTTACAATAAAGTTGGCGAGTCAATTGGCACATCGATTTTCCTTCCTGTAAGTATGGCAAGGTAAGACTACCCAGTTTCGAGTAAATAAGTCATTGATACCCATGACTAGGGGGTTGAGCGACAATGTCCGTGTAGTTAAATCAGACAGAATATTCATCACCATTAGAGAATCCATTTCTAACTTCACGCGATGATAACCAAGGTCCCAAGCTAGGTTCAAACCCTAAAAAAACTCCCCAGAGTTCTGCAAAGATAGAGGAGCACCAACCAATATGCTGTACAAAGTCACCAAGCCAAGCACCAGAGCTATCACGAATAAGGCCACCTATTGTGGCCAATGAGGTTGAGCTTTTGCACGCCCCATTTGTATTTAGTCTCACCCAACTATGATTAGGTGGACACCAGCCAATAAGTTGCTTGCACCGAGGTCTATAATCAAAACAAACTCTACCTTGCTAGAATCCGATGAACATACTCTAGTACAAGAGGTGCAGCGGAAAGCGGCCACGAGAATTGGTCATTAAAGAGGGCCATATGTTTCCAGTACCATAGAAACCAACACATGGTACCAAAGATAATTGAGCAATCAAGGCCAAAAACCAGCCGATGCTTTTGAAGATTCAAAGTGAGCCAATCATGAGTGTTTAAATTTAAAAAATAAAGAGAGATGGCTTGTAGAGGGAATGTATGCCACAGACTACGTGCTTTGGGGAAATCGCGCATAACATATAGTGAGGATTCTTCTGTATGGCAATGATAGCACTCAACAATTTTAGTTAGATGTTTGCAAAAGCATTGTTGATTAGAGAGTAGATGATCTTACACAAGGAGCCAAAAAAATTAGCAAATACATTGAGGGTCGGGCTAGTGCCATACTTGCTTCCAAAATCCACTGGAATAACAGTTGATGTGCTCTATAATCATAGAATATGCTAATGCAGTAAAGAATTGAATAGTCTCTAATAGTCCCCAGATCAGCTTATCAGTCCCTAAGTAAGGCTTGGGGGAAAAAGTGCCCGCAATGAACATACAAATAGAGTAAGGGAGTAGAGATTGAAACTCATCCCAAATCCAATTACCTATATTATCCATGTAATGTTGAACACACAGATCAAGGGCGGATTGGGGAATATTAGCATTTGTATGGGATAAAAGAGGTCCCAAATTCGTAACCCAAGGATCCAGCTAAAAACGAGCCTTGGAACCATCACAGATCAACTATTTCATTCCTTGTATCATGTTGCACTAGATAGCTTGGATACTTTTCCGAATCATAGAGCCTCCAGTATCATTAATATAAGAAGGGACGTTGATGACATTAAAATTGTATTTAGCATAAAGAATTTGCACCCATAAAGCTTTAGGTTTAGAAATCAATGCCCATCCTAGCTTTATAAGTAAGGCATCATTGGTGGCTCTAATTTTGCGAATACCAAGAACACCTAACTCTTTAGGTTGGCAAACTTTGTCCCAGTGAACTAGGTGAATCTTTCGATTGCCGATAGAAGAACCCCACAAAAATTTTCAAATAATTTTCTCCAAGTCGTCGCACAGACTTAAAGGAAGATGGATCGCCTGCATTGTAAAAGTAGGAAGAGCATATATAATTGATTGGATTAAAGTGATGCGTATTGCAAACGACAAAAGATTTTCCTTCCCGAAAGGCATTGTTACACTTTGTTAATTATATATTGGTACATTTTTTAACGACTCTCTCATGCAACAGAGGCACCCCAAGATAGCGTCCTAAGTCTGTCGTCTGCTTAAAGCCCAATTCTTTTCTCAAAATGCGCGCTATTGAATGGTGGACATTCTTGGAGTAAAAATAACGAGAGTTGTCTTGACTAACTCGTTGCCCCGAGGCTGCACAAAACTTATTCAAGGTGTCACGAATGACAAAGACTTGTGCGAATGAAGCTTTGTAAAATAAGATGAGATCATCAGCAAAAAATAAGTGCGATAAAGGGGGCCTTTTTGGCTTAATTTAATAGTCTTCCATCTTCCTTGTGAAACAGAAGTATTGATTAAGTAACCCAATCGTTCCATATACAATATGAAAAGATAAGGCGATAGCGGTTCCCCTTGTCAAATACCTTTAGAAGGAGTAAATGCGTCACTAAGTTCTCCATCCCAATTCTCTTGCATAGACACCGTTGAAACACACTTCATAATAAGTTTTATCAATGAATCAGGAAGTCGTATATCTATGAGGGTGTCTTGGATGAATTCCCAAGAAAGCCTATTGTAAACTTTTTCTAGATCCACCTTGATAGTAAGAATCCCTGTCTTTCCTGATTTTCTTCTCATAGTATGGATGATCTCTTGGGCAATAATAATATTATCAACAATCAATCTCCCTAGAACAAAGTTGCATTGATTCGGGGCTATAAGGTCATCTAGATAAGGCTTTATCCAGTTAATAACAATCTTGGTAATAGCATTATAAATCACTGAACAAAAAGCGATTGGCCTGAATTGCGTGATCGATTTTGGGGAGGGAATCTTTGGTATGAGAACCAAAATAGTATGATTCAGCTTTGGCTCCTAAATTTCATGTCTAAAATTTTTCTGGATAAAATTTATCAGAGAAGACCCTATGATGTCCCGTTGATATTGGAAGAATAAAGCATTAAATCCATCAAATCCCGGTGCCTTATTAGGTGTCATATCAAAGAAAGCCATCTTGACTTCTTCAAGAAGAATTGGGTTGTTCAGGTCATTCGTAGCCTTGTGAGAGAGTAAAGGAAAAAGGCCATTGAGCAAAAGTTTCATAAGGGTCGAACGATTTGTCGTGTAGAGTTTTTCAAAGAAAGTCTGAGCAATATGTCAGATACTTGCTGGGTATGAACTACTGCAACCATTTCGTCTTATAGTGAGATAATGCGCACTTTCTGTCTTCTAGCTATTGTGACCACATGGTAGTATTTCGTGTTCTTATCTCCTTGTGTTATCCACTGACATCTTGATTTTTGGTGCCAATACAGTTCCCCTTGATAAAGGACTTGTTAAAGCTCATTATGTAAATACATTTCCAGGTCTCGAAGAGAATCAGATTCCTCTTCTTCGAGTGCTTTTTGAATGCCCATGAGTCGTGCCATAAGTCTCATTTTGCGATGAAAAATATTGCCAAATGTAGAGGAATTCTAAAGCTGCAGTTTGCCCGCAAGATTCCTGATCGCACTACAAAACTCCAGTATAATAGTATTCCAATTGTCTTTGACAGTTTGTGCGAAGTGGCCTTGGGTTAACCATGCTAACTAAAATCGGAATGGCTGAGGAGTATGAGGTATTTGCGTAGTTTGAGTTAACGTCATAAGGAGAGGCCGATGATCAGACTTTAGGAAGGGAAAATAAGTAACTGTCATGTTTTGGAATGAACTTAACCATGAATTAGAGCAGAAAACTTGATCAAGTCTAACGAGAATTTGTCCTCTCCTCTATGTGAATTTGGGCCTTATAAATCCAAGATTCTAAAGGTGACAGTATTGTACACAATCTCGAAACTGAGTATTAATAATTGGGCAATTTTTGGAACCTCCTCATTTATCATTCTTTCTAATTTTGCATTAAAGTCCCCACCCAATAGCTACGGTTTAGTGGTAAAGCGAGCAATTTTATGTACATACTTCCATAAAAAATGTTGTAGAGGATAAGTGAGGCTAGCATAGATAGAAATGAAATCGCAAGAGGTTTGCTCCCACTCAATATTAACATAAATAAATTGGTGGTGAGCTAGTAGTATTTTAAGCATAATGTCTGTTGTCCATGAAAGCTAAATACCTCCAGAGAAACCATCAGCTTCCATTGGAAAGGAATGAGTAAAATCCAATCTCTTGATAATCTTCTGCGCTCGTACTCTGCTAATTCGAGGTTCAACTAGAACTACAAGGAAAGGCTTATAAATTTGGACATAATTCTTAAGAATCAGCTTAAAAGTTTTACCTCTAGCTTCTTGACAGTTTCATATAAAGATTGACATAAAAAGTGTTCGAGAGGGAAAGTAACCACTATTAGGCATGAGGGGTTACCAATTCATCGACTTGCCCATCATCAAGGGTAGTCATGGGATGCTGCGGTAGCTCATCCATCTGAGAATCTATTACAATAGTGTGTTCACTAGCCAAAACCGAGCTACACCCAGGATCTGATGGCCTAGAAGGAGGCAGGATATGTTTAGTGGTCAATGGTGGAGTAAACATAGCTTTTTCAGTCATGTTGTCCTCCATTTTACCACAGACTATGTCCTCGTTCATAGGTATAGTAAGAGAGTTGTCCTAGATGATCAATTCTTGATGTGAAGGAATAGAGATAGCCACTTGATCTGTGGTTGTGTTCTGAGGCACTGTGGGTGGTTGCTTTGGATTAGAGGAGCGTTTCGGCTGTTTATCGTGGACCAATGAGTTCTGTGGTTTATTCACTTAGTCATTATATAAACAAGCCTGGCTCGCAACAATCCCATTAGATGATGGCCGAGTCGTTATAGAACCCCATCCTGGTGTTGACGATTTAGATTTCGTTTGTGGTAGGCCTATGTTTGATTTATAAATGGACGCTTCTTTAAGCTTCTCTGCAACAGGAGGTGGACGTGCATTAAAGGAGATGAGACAATCATTTTCTGACAAGGGCTAGTATCTCGATCCCCTAGAATCCTCTAGAGTAGGATGGTTCTTCCTGTCTCATCCTTGCACCTTGTCGTCGGTGGACAGACAACGACTGCGTCTCTAAACTTATATCCAAGGGCCATATACCTCTTTATGAGGTTCTGCTGACAATGTTTCCATGTGAGTGTCCATTGGGATAGCCATTGGATGGTGATCAGTGGTGTCGCCTGTTGTCGGAGGGGCAATAGTCTGGGTAGGACAACCTGCGGCACCATGTCCATCCAGACCCCACGTGAAGTAGATCTATAGTAATCCCTCATAAGCAACTTTTATGAGTTCGCCATCCAGTTCAACTATGGACAGAAGAGGGTAGTTGATATCAATATCCATCACCACCCATGCAAATTTTTCCCGCTGTGATTGTTGTATATTTTCATCAATCTTCACAGTACGTCTGACCAAGTTTTTGAGGGCTTTCAGTATAGAGGAATGATACCGGGCGATCAATAATTCAGGGAAGTGCACCCAAGCTACAACATGAGAGATTTCACTGGAAGTTCCATGGTTGGACTGATAGGGCATGTCCTAATATCACCCTAGGACCCTTTATAAGGGCATTAATATAGTCATCTTCTTGCACAAAGTTGATCAAGAAAAGGTCATTGTCAATATCAATGATCTTCATATGGCCAGACAATGTCCACATTGTGTTGAGTCTGTTTTTGAGCATAGTGAAACCGATTTTGCGTCCTAAAAGCTTAACAACAATCGCCTTTTCCCATCATTTATCTAGTCTACCTTTGAGGGAGTTGGACAATTCAACGCCTAGAACAAATTCTCCTTGCACCATGTTGATATCTCCCTCTTCAATCTCCACAAGGTCCTCTTCAGGCAATTCACAATCCCTTGTGACTTCTGGGACTTGATGACCTGTGACTACTACACTATAGCTGTGAAGAAGAATAGGCGGAGGAGGATGAGGAGGCTGGTCTTCCTTGTGCTCACGTAGGTGAACTTTTTTTGCGGCGTGGCCGACGTTGCCAAGAGGGTTCAGGTCGTCTCTCGTAGTTTTAGAGAATTTGGAACTATCTATAGCTTTTTTACTTAATTCATGCCTACTTTTACTTCAACGTCTGACACGCTATTAATTAGTATTTTATGGTCGTTCACGTCAATATTATTGTGCAAGAATGAGTGTGTATGAGAGTGCCCCTTGCGAGAGTGGATCTTGCGAAGGGGGAATAGATTCACAACTCAGTTTCTCCTATTTTCGTCTCATCTGAGCCTGTCTAATTATTATGAGTCTATATTCAAATAGATTTTTATGAAATAAAGTAGGAATCAAGTAACGGGAATAAATAATCTGATCTTTTTAAAAAAGATACTTTTGTTGTCTTTACCCAAAGCTTGAGTTAGATTCGATTATAAAGATCTTAAATTATTCCACTAAACAAAAGAAAAAATTTAGTGTAATTTAAGGAAGTTCTTACAAAAAGAAAGAATTACAAGAGAAGGTCCAATAAGCATTAAGAGAAAAAAATTTTGTTAACGTAAACAAGACATGCTTATTTTCTTTAAACAAGATAAATAAAACGTTAATTGTATGTTTGTGAATGTTCTAACTATAATAGTTGTATAATTAATCCTTACATTTAAAATTATCAAAGTGTATTACTATATTTTGATACTGATTATGATATATTTTATTGAGAGTAGATCAATCGATGATATGATATGAATTTTATGTAAATAGTTAGGTAAATCAATAGCAAAATTTTCACCCTATAGTAATTAAAGAATATTCTATTATTTCTAATTAGTAATAATTTAGATATTATTTAGTTAGATTGAATTAAATTAAAAATATTATTTTTAAATATTAATTATAAATTAATTACTAATTAATAAAATAAAAATGGTTGAATTATATTTAATTAGAATATGCTGCGAGAGAATGATTAAATTATATATTATTTTGATAATATTTAAATAATCAGACTAACCTGTGGCCTCTGAAGTTGAAGAAGTTGCAGCTGGAATTAGTCAACCTTCTTCTAACACGTCAGATACCAACCCTGCTCAAGCACAATTCAGGCGCTTAAAGCCTAGCCGGAAAAGTGTGATGCCACATGTAGAGAACGAGGAGCTAGCAGCTGGTGCAATATTTGCTGGGAAAGTAAGGCCTACCCAACCATTTGATACCATTATTAATTATGGGGCTTTTACAGTGCCTGGTCCGTGTTTCCAATGTTGAGTGATAGCTTTATTAAGGGTGTTGGAAGTGTCGTCTCTCTTGAACAATTGTTGCAGGTGGGGTTAGTTGAAGCAAACAAGGAGACAGGGTGTCCTACTCTTAAGAATGCGTGAAACAGATAATACTAGTATGTCAAAGCAAAGAAAGGATGTCTCTCCAAGTACTGGTAGTGAAAAGCCGAGGCAAAGAATAAGGAAGTGATGAACACCTCAGAGGCCAGCCTGAAGAGAGGTTACAACCTCCAAGCTGCTGAAGGACAGGATCTAGAGGGCACGGTGAAAATCATGACCAGAGCTGGTTCTCTTCCTGAGCGTGAAAAAAGGAATCTAGCCCACATCCGAGGAGCCTAATGATTAATTTACAAATATTATTAAAGTTAGGCCAGGAAGTCAGTGTCCGAGTGCAACTTATCAATACGGGCATGTGACCTTGACTATGAAAAACGAAGATGGACTTGGGAGCCAAACCAGGGAGATGTTCATGTTGCAACAAATGCCTTTTTGTGTTGGCCTCCCATAAAAAATAAGGCACTTGCACTTCTGGACCTAGGAGAACTTGCAGCATTTTGGAGTTGAGAGAACATACTGATTCGTTTTGTTGCGATATCTTAAATCAATGTTAGGTAGCCTTATATGACGATATCTTAAGTCACTTACGGTATCTAAAACGTAAAATGAACACTTCCCAAATTTATTCTCTAAGATTACAAGGAAATATGAAGAGAAAATTCTAATCTCCTGACGAATATCAGTAACCGACTGTGTAGGTAAAGCGGTCAAACGAAACCTGCTAACATTGATTGCGGGAGAGAAACTTAACGATATATATTTCTCAGAAAACAATAATCATGGACCATACCCACATGCATACAGATCCCTACGTTTGGTCTGTAAACACCTCCGCCAGCTACACTTCAAAACCCAAACAGGAGATGGAATCTTCAAAACGAACCATGTCTTTTTACTGCATATCTTCAATTACTTTAGGAACAAACCGCCAAAGGTCTACAGCAATATCCATCTCTCTTTTCTTGTGAAAATTGTACATTTGTGGTATATTGTATCGAAGCTGAAACCAAGATAACAATAATAATAATAGTAGTAGTAAGAATGAAGTCACCAAGAGAAAAGGTAAAATTCACTGAAATACCACCTTCACTTACTTCACATAAAACTTCAGCAGTAATTGCACCAAAGCTCAAAGCTGCCGTTTTCACATGCTGCAATGAAGAGAGATACAAGAAAATGATTTATCAGCCTGTCCACAGCCTTCAAAAAAGACGGATGAGATGAAATACTAAACGAAGTAAACAAATTATAGGGGAAGCCAGTAGTATTCCCTTGCACTGCATAGAGAAGTAATGCAATGCTAACCCACATCAAGGGGGAGAAAAGGGCAATCCTTGGACAATGCAGTTAGATGAATACACCTTCAGGCACGAGCTCAAAAGCATGCTTCCAACAGAATCTGGTTTATATGATTTTTTGAAGAATATAGGATAAACAAGATTAAAGGATTCATCACGCTAATCCAATCTCTTAATAATGTCCTAAATAAAGAGTACCCAATGTAAGGTCACAACAATTGAGAGGGCATATTACATAGATATTCTTGTCCAAATGAGAGTTACGCAACAGAAGATTGATCCACTATATCTAGACACGCAATTTGTACGAGTAGATAAAAATTCTGGCCTCTTTCGAGTGACCACAAAAAATGTCAAGCCTAGCTGTTAGAATAATCAAACAAATAACTTACATCTCTTGTTGACGTTTTGTGCAACGAATAAACAGCTTGAGAAGAAATCTGAAATAAAAAGCTTTTGAATCAAACAAGGGACATTTAGATCAAGTTGATGAAACAAGTATTTCAAATACATCTATCAATCCTTCTATTTACCTTCAAAGCCATATGTAAAAACTCCATGTCTGCACCTTTTTGTCGAGTTCCAAATGGAGGATTCATCACAATAGTATCAACAATGTGACCTTAAGAGAGAATGAGACCATAAGACAAAGTTTAGTTGACCTAAGAATCTACATCAAGTTTGGTCCATAACTTCAGTTTCTCCTTTAAAATCCCAGATATGAATGTGGTGTAACTTCCAAACAAAATGCACTCTTTTTGTTACCTCTCCATCCCAAGTTCTTGACGTCACACTGAAGAAAATTAATGTCCAACTGTAGGTTAAATCATTTGAAATTAAAAGATGTATCAGAAAACCACCATTAGGCACTGATGAAGAAACAATCCTTATAAAAATGGAACCTGAACTTATCAAAGTAAAGATAAAGACAACCTCAAGATCCTCGGCATTTTGTGATGCTATTTGGAGGGAGTCAGAATCAATATCTACAGCAATAACTTGTCTGTTTCAAAGCTAAAGACTATAAGAGAAACAAGAATAAAAATTTCCACATAGTAACTCAGCACAAGAATACCAATTTCTGACACATTAGTACCAATTAAACAATTCAATATTAGCATACACAAATTGAGGGTCAGCAGAGAATACAGGACTAAATGTAAGAACATGAATAAGGGAAGAGAATATGACTCACTCTGCCCCCATGAGAGCAGCTGCAGCACCCAAAGTGCCACAACCACAACCAAAATCAGCCACCACCTTGCCATTCACATCCCCAAATGAATTATGTGCCTGTTAATTCAACACTTTCTTGTTTTATAAAAATACCAGTGAAGACGGGCATACAGTGCAAGAAAGCATATATTATCACATTAAAATAACTCAGATTCCTGGATCCTACAAACCAATCCATCACAAACCAACGATTTACCAAAGCCAGAGTTACTGCAGTTAGTAAGAATGAGAAACAGCACCGGGAAATGGAAAATGTTTGTATTGCCGACAAACAGTATTCAAAGTATAATGGCTTGCCCATATACAAACCAAAAATAAAAACTGCTCCGGAAATGGAAAAGCGAAGCCAACCCGCAGGGGCAAATGCAATCAAAAGAAATAGAGATAAAACACGGATCAAGAACGACAACACAAATAACAAAACTTGAAATGCACAAGTAAAACAACAGTGTGATGATAATACAATCAGAACAATTCAAGAAGGAAAGAGGAAGAGACTGGTACAGTGTAGAGTATGCGAGAAGCAATATGAGGTCCGGTTGGGTACTGCTCTAGCTCCACCTAAACTTGATAAAATCCATTAATAGACAATAAGATTCAACAAAGTGATACACTTTCCAAATATTGAACACAAAGAGAGAGAGAGAGAGAGAGAGAGAGAACCTTTGGGTTGGAGAACTGCTCCAAATCACCCAAAAGGCTCTCTAGTTGCTTCAGCTTCATCTTTTTATCCCTAGCTATGGTCGACACTAGTTTTGAAGTGCCGAGTAGGAAAAGATTAGGAAAAAGGATTTAGGTGTGGGCAGTTTCCTCTTTTGCTCGTTATGATTTGATTAATTTATATAAACAATAAACCCTAATTTTGAAAAGGGCTCTAGATTCCAAATGACTTGCTTTGTGCATCGAGGATACAGAAATCGCAGGGCATTGTCTCAAGCAACTTCGAAATTCAAATCGAACCCATCCAAAAAAGTTTTGTTATTGTTAATACTTAATAGCATTAACTCTTACACAAAAGCTGTACGGCTAACTTCCAGTAGTTAATTAGTTTATGAGGTTTTATTAGTTGCAATTGATATCATACATGTGATAAGTTGTATGATGCGAATACGAGAGGCTAATGTTTTTAAACAAGTTACTGATTTCTTAATTTTGAAGCAACCAAATCACTCATTTACTTTGTCAAGTTAAACTATTTTCAATTTCTAGTAAATTGAATCTCAGGATTGTAAATGGCAAAACCAACAGGCTTGGAAAAGCTCATCCGAGTAAAAGTCTCTACATATAAAAATGTCACTTGGTCTGATAATCTTCATGGCCTGCCCAAGCTGAAGCCCGTAATATCTTACAATTGGATCACTAATCTGAGCTCCAGGTAGCTGCATTCATCCGATGCATATGTAAAAATAAGAAACATAGGGAAACTGAGCATGCGATACGATTATGACCTGTAGGGAGCGGTTAGTTCACATAGTAGGATGAGAATAAATATAGTGAAAAATAAAAATATATATTATTATTATAATTATGATGGTTGATTAAAAGGAAGAAATGATTATAGTTATCATGGTTTGTTTATGAAAAATATGGAGAAATAAAAATTTATTATATTTAAATTAATTAATTATGATATATTAAT
>JANPWT010000246.1:11931565-11945602 GCA_024678245.1 Erythroxylum densum | reverse complement strand
AGTGGAAGTTGTCAAAGGAAGCAATGATAGTTGCTTGTGGAGAGCTATGCTGCATAATATACAAGACATACCTAAAGGTATGTGGTAGATAAGTATATGCAGTTAAAGACAATACTTCTCCTAATATGTGGCATCGACGATTAAGGCATGTGAGTAAAAAAGGATTAGACATACCTAAAGCTATGTGGTGAAGAAGTGTATGCAGTTAAAGAAAATACTTCTGCTAATATATGGCATCGACGATTTGGGTATGTGACTGAAAAATGATCAAATTGTTAGTCGTTAAATCTCTTATTTTGGTAAATAATTCCATTCCTATTGATCTATATGAGCATCATTTGATAGGAAAACAATAAAAAGCCTCTTTCAGTAAGAGATTTATGAGGAAAATGGCCAAGCTAGAGTTGATATACTCAAATGTTTGTGATCCCATTCAAGAGGAATCATTAGGAGGAAACAAATACTTTGTTACCTTTATTGATTATGTAACTTTGAAAATTTTGGTCTATATGTTGAAGATAAAGAGATAAGTCTTTGAAGTTTTTTGAAAATTTCATGCCATAATAAAAAAAAGGAAGTAGAGAAAAAGTTAAAGTTTCTTAGAACAGGTAATGGAGGAGAATACACCTATAAGGAGTCTTAGAATTATTGCGTGAGGCATGATATGAGACATAAAAAAATGAAACTCTATACTCTACAATGTAATAATGTTGTCAAGAGAATGAACAGAAAAATAATGGAGAAGGTTCAATGTATATTTAAAATGTCTAAGCTTTCAAAGATTTTTGGGGTGAAGCAATGAGAATGGTTGTTTACTTGACTAATTGAACACAAATAGTCCCTTAGAGAATATAGATAGAAAAAGACCCCTCTTATTTGCACTTGAAGGTATTCAAATGTAAAGTGTTTAAACATATATAAAAAAAAGTAGAAACTGGAACTTGACTTGAAGATAGTTCCTTGCATATTTGTCAATTATGGTGATAAATAGTTTGGATTTAAAATCTATGTTCTAAAAAAGTAGAAAGTTGTTAAAAGTAGAGACGTAGCATTCCATGAGCATGAGATGAGTGCTAATCTTATTAAAGAAAGTAAGACTACACTTAGTAGTTCATCCTGTGGTGCCATTATTGCTTCTCCTATTTTGAATTCTATTAAACAGCCTACAAATGAAGGATATAAGTTATATAAACAGGCACATGATGTTAGCAATTAAGTACAACTTGATAGTGATAAGTTATATGAGTCACATCCAGATGATGGTGAAGATAAGGCTTATTAGAATGACGAGTAGGGGAGAAACTAGGTTCAGTAGTGGAAGATGTTCAATTTTGAAGGTCGAATAAAGAGAAAATGCCTTCTACAAGATACCCGAGTACATAATACCTTCTAATTATTACTAAGAGGGAGCCTAAAAATGTGAAATGGGTAAATTCATATGAAGATAAAGATCTTTGATTGGAAGCTATGCAAGAGGAAATGAATTTCGTGAAAAAAAAATGAAACCTATGAGCTGGTGAAACTTCCAAAGGGTAAGAAGAAATTAAAGAATTAATAAATTTTCAAGATAAAGAAGGATAGTGACAAGTTGGTGAAACATAAGGCAAGATTAGTAATGAAAGGATTCAGTCAAAAGAAGGGCATTAACTTTGATGAAATTTTCTCACCAATGGTTAAGATGTGAAGATTGGACGTAAAAATCGCCTTCTTCCATGAAGATTTGGAAAAGGAGATCTATATGGAACAACAGGAATGATTTAAGGCTCAGGGTAAAAATAATCTAGTGTATAAGTTGAAAAAGAGCTAGTATAAGCTAAAATAGGCACTAAGATAATGGCATCAGAAGTTTGATTTGTTGATAATAGGAAATGACTATAAATGAACTTTTGTTGATCTTTGTGTGTATTTTAAGAAGTTTACCAATAGAAACTTCATTATTCTTCTTTTATATGTTGATGACATGTTGATTGTGGGATAAGATATTGGGATAATATGTAAACTAAAAGAGGACTTATCCAAATCCTTTGGCACAAAAGATTTGGGCTCTAGAAAGCATATTTTGGGCATAAAAATAACTTGGCACAATGAAAAAGAAAACTATGATTGTCACAAGAGACATACATTGAACTAGTGTTAGAAATATTCATGAAGAATGTCAAGCCAACTAGCATGCCACTAAGACCTCACTTTAAGTTGAGCAAGCATGTCTACTCTTTAATTAAAAAGGAGAAAGATGATATATCTTCTATTCCATACTTATATTTTATTGGTTTCTTGATGTATGCAATGGTATGTACAAGGTTAAATATAGCACAAGTTATTGGTTAGTGAGTAGGTACTATCCAATCTAGGGAAATTTTACTAGGAAGCTATGAAATGAATCTTATGATACTTCTGGGCCTCTTTAAATGGAGCTTGTGTTCCAGCGATAAGGAGCCAATTCTTGAGGGATATATAGATGCATATATGGTTGGAGATTTTGATAATAAGAAATCCACTTTAGGCTATTTTTTCAAAGTCATATAAGGAGCAATTTTTTAGCAATCCAGGTTGCAAACGTGTGTAGCTTTATTCGTAACTAAAGTAGAGTATGTAACTATTGTGGAAGCAGGTAAAGAGATTCTCTAGTTGAATGTAACTTCAAGAGTTATATATGAAGCAAGGTGATTATATGGTATTTTGTGTCAGTCAAAGCACTATGGTTTGAACAAGAATACTATGTATTATTCTTGCACCAAGTACATCAATGCCAAGTATTATGGGTTAAGAATCGTGATTAAGGAACAACACTTACATTTGAAGAAAATTCACACAGATAAGAACAATGTTTATATGTTAACAAAGATGGTTCTTGATAACATAGATGAGCTTTGTAGTAAACTTGCTAAGATGAATCTCAAATAATCATTAAGGTGATTTGAGTCTCCTCCAAAATAGGCTAGAGGGAGAGATTGTTGAGTATTCAACCCTATTCGGAGACAAAGGTGAGTTTCAACGATCTTGGATATTATTAAGGATTGTTGAAATGATGAATGAGTAAAGTCAAGATGGATAATAGTTGATTTGAAGTCATTCTTGAGAAACACAACTGTGTAGAGCGGGCCCATGTATTTGACTTACACAGTTATGTGTGAAATCAGTGTAAGAGATTGTGAACATATACAAGATAGATGATGACTTATATGGTTGTGTAAGATTAGACACATCGTGTCCCTGTCATATAGGCCGTGGGTTAAGATTGTGTAGGTAACTGTAAACGTGTATGAGTAGATGGTATAAGTTGAAGACATACACATTTGTGTCCCAAGGATACACAACTGTGTAAGTAGGTAGTGTGACTAATTTAGATTGTATATATTCGCAATTCCTTGAAATATGGTTTGGACATAGTCACCTACACAACTGTGTAAGTAACCATGTCTAGTTATGAAACCCTATTTTTTTAGTATAAAAGGAAAAAATGATGGGGTTTATCGATGTGAGTGAAAATAATACATAAAGAAAAAGAAAGAGAGTGAGAATGAGTTGAGAAGTTCTTCTCATTCTATAATTGGTAGTTTTTACAACAAGTGGTCTTTTTCGAGTGTTTGTTTCAAGATTAGATTGATAATGTTGTTCATTTAGAGTATCAATTTGTACTCCATACTAAAACTTAATGGGATAACTTGTAACTATTTTGTGGTATAGTTCCGAGTAAGAGTCAATAACTTACAACCTTTAAACTGTTGCAAGTTCCTACTTGAATTAGTAGATTTGTTTGTCAATTTGACTTATAGTTTTTCACTTTATATTGGAAAGTTTTTAGGTATATCTATTGTTCGATTTATTTTTTGTCACATATATTGTTTGATTGTTTGTTTTCAAGATTGAGTCTTTTGAAACTAGTTGATTGTTTTTGATTGATACGGTGGGAGTTATGATTAGAGCCCAACACCTAGTAACTTAAATCAATTTTCATAACTGTTTAATGTTTGAGTTCTAAAACAAAACAACTATAGAGTTGAACAATGATCTTGGCCCACTCTTTTATATGAATATGAGAATGGGATATCATAGTGCTAGGAGAAAATTACAACCAAGCAATTCAGGTTTTCTTTCCAATCTTATTTTTTCAAGATTAAAACAAAAAATTATTGTATGTCAAGTCTCGGTTAAATGGGCTATGATTAGGCATGCACTAGACATCTTGTCTATCAGCTAGCTATGCCAATAAATCAATTTTACAGTGAGCAGGAAAGAGAAAAAGAGAAGAAAGCAACCCCATTCCCTATGTAACTTGAATGGCTTGGAACCATATGGAATCAACTTTGACCTGAAACTAGAGTTTAACATCAGGAGAAGCAGTACTCTGGAGTTGGACTTGTGGAAGTGGAAGCACATTGTTGGATGAAACCAAGTTACTGATCAACTAGGATTTAGGATCCTGTGAGTTGAAGCAATCAATCTATATCGTTATCATGCTTTTTCCGGGGCCCACCATTAACAAGAACACAATAATTAAAGCTCCGGCATATGAGACGGCTCTGAGTGAGTTATCATGACATGGAAGAAACTTCAAAACAAGATTTGACCTTTTTCTTTTCCAGCATCAATTTATGAATCTGGATTGAGATCAATCGGCAAAAACTTGGAGTACTAATTACTTTTTTGGGTTTAATGTATAGGCGTTTAATCTGGGAATTAGTGTAGTAGTACATTGAGAAAGGGATGCAAAGAGAAATAACCAAGTTGGCAAATGGTCGTGACATTCTTAAGGCTTTCATTTACCTTCAATATTGGTAATCAGTTTTAGGAGGTTTTGCATAAGATATGGTGGAAGTTAAGGCCTTTATAACTCAATTGTGAGGCTTTTTTGATGAATGAAGTAGCTGCTGACTTTAGCAAATTTTGTAACGGACACACTAACTAGAAGCCATACACCTTAGTGCATTGACAGTGACATGCTACAATACTCAGAATGAAGGAATCGAAAGAACAATAGAATTCAGAAGATGCACTGCAGTCAGCTTAATGGAATAACTTGACCAGAACGAGCCCCTTAAAACCAGGTGGACAGTTGACTTTTAAACACTACCAACCAACTAAACATGAGCAGCAAACTCTAAAGAAGCCGTCTTGCAGTGAACCTGGCACTCATCATAGACCTCAATATCATGGAAACTGATCAAGACGTGAAATGATGTACAAGGAAACGTCATCTTCCGACTTGACACCACTACTAGTTAAATTGACAAAGACTTGGAAGATAGGGAAAAGAAGCAAAAAGTCTTGTTATTTCATCAAGCAGCATGCACTTTACTACTGTGTGCAACAATCAGAATCAGAGCGTCTGGTTGATCTGTTCATCAAGAGATCAACTGTTATTGACCTATGAGCAAGTGAAGAGCATGCAACTGCTGTAATTTTTATTTTTGTTAATAGTTTAATGATACTAATTTTGATCATTTTTATGTCAAATGTAGATGTCATATGGCTGTGATTCGTTAAAAAATAAAAAAGAAAAGGGCATCTGGCTCCAAATAACATGCAGGAAAGCTGTTTTCTATATATTGTGATGCTTGTAATGTCAACTAATTAAGCACCCACGTTCCTCTACGAAGCTGCTGTAGCTAACTGCTAGTGCGCTTCAACTGATGGGCTTGATGGAGGCAACTATAACTAGAAGTCAACAACTTAATTTGGTATCAGAACACATAATTGGAAAATTGGTTTTCAAGCATACATGAAGATCTTAACCCCATCTTGATGACCATTTACTCTATCAATTCTCAACGATAGCAGCTGCCTCCAGATTACTAATGTGTGCAGTGTCGGGAAACAATTTTTACACAATGACTTTCCAAAGACAAGGAATTTGGAAAGATACATGACATTGAGAATTCAAAATTTTCCTGATTTTTCTTTCACCAGGTTCTATTTCCTTTTCTTAATTGTTTCCTAAGGGATGGACAATGAATCGATTATGGAATCTTAACCAAACTGCAACTCAGGTTTCCTCTGCTATTTAGACAAGCATAAAAGGCCAGGTAGTTCAATAAGCACATTCTGGATACTGAAGTTATCATTCTTGCTTCCCCCCATTTCTCCATGCATTACCATTAAGCCCAAGATATAAGAAGGAAAAAAAAAGAGAAAAAGAAAGAAAACTCAATGGTGTACAATAGGAATGGCAAGAGTACAAACTTGGCTTGATCTAACTCAAAATTAACGGATTCAATTTTAGCTGATTGAACTTTAAATTGAACTAGATTTTTTATTAATTTCGAGATTCTAACTTCAGTTTTGCAGTTTGATTTCATATATAAAACAAGGTCGGACCCTCCCTAACTACTCTCTTCGTCTTTCATCTCTTCTTGCTTAACTAGTTGCATGCATCTCTCTTTCCGCTTACCACCTGCTGTTATGCTTGTTGTATCGTTGACTAGTTTTCTCGCTATTAATCTTAGTAAAATTTCAATTTAACATCTTTTTGTGAAGGATTAACTTTTTAAGTTATCAAGAACCATCGACTCAATCAATTATTTGTGATTTTTATGCCCAAATTGTCTTCATATATATAATGTCACAACTCAATCAAAGTCCCGGACCAATATAATCAAACCAAAGGTCAACACAACGAAAAACCACATCCATCAACACACATGCCCAACAAAAAATAGAGAACCTAGTCCATAATTACATTCCAACATACAAGCCCAAGAAAATAGAAGAAGAAGTTTGTTACAGAAGGTGTAGAAGTCATTTCCTTGATTTCTATTTTTTCCTTTATTTTATTTCCAGTCTGTTCTAGAGTTAGTTATTTTAGATTTGAAAAAATTTATGGTTGTTAAGCCTGTAACAAAAAGGGGAGAGAAGTATTAATGCAATGAAAAATATAAGAAGACCAAGTTTTGGAAATAGAAAATATACTTCCTTTTGTCTTCATATTTCACTCAACATCTCGTCTCTTTCTTCTTCTTGTTCTTTGTTACTTCTTGTCTGTATCTTTCTTTCTTCCTTCAATATTTCCAAAGATAGCAAGATAGTTTTCTACCCTCAGCCACTCAAGTTTGATTCTAGCAAGGGCTGATCTAGTGAGCCTCATCATTGTGGCTTCCTTAGGTGGCCAGAAAAGTGCTCATCAATTTGGTTAAAATCCAAGGTTACAACTAAGAAGGAATGACACGATAGAAGAGAAGGCAGGGTGACCAAGTGATGATTGCTTGGGCAACCACTTATTTTTGTAGTGGTCAGAGTGAAAAGACGATTTAGGATGCTAAATCACCCATCTCAGTCATCAACAACTTAGAATTCCAAAAATACTATTAATTTTCCTTCACCCAAGAACACTAATTCAACCGTCACAAATTTTTTATTTCCTACAAAATTCCTAAACTACCCCTCCTCTAAACTTTGGCTTAACATTTGGTATCAAAGCACTTTCTTGGGAGTGTGAGACAAACTGGCGAGTGATGATTTTTCTATTCAATTGAAAGGAGTTCAATAGCAATTGGTAAGTTTACACCACTCAACTAAACAAAAAATGGATCAATTGTTGTTGACAATTCAGCAACTAGCTAACGATAAGGGATCCAATAAAGTAGAAGGGGGTTTAACCTCAACTGCCACTTTGAAAGGTTTATTGCCAACCCTTAGAGTTGGGCCATCACAGGCCAATCTTAACATTACCACTTTAACGAACCAATGAAGACAAGTTGTCAATCGAATCATAGCACCAATAGATCTAAATTGTCAATAGTCGAAAATTGAGTTAAACCATTTTGATGGAACAAATACAAGGTTGTGGATTAGGAAATGCGGAAGGTATTTCCAATTTTATTGGATTCTAAACGAAGAAAAGGTAGAAGTTGCTGCGTTTTATTTTGAAGGCAAAGTTGTGCAGTAGTTTGAGAGCTACATTGATGGGAGAGAGTTCATCATATGGAAGGAATTATCTACTGCCATCCTAAAAAAGTTTGAAAAACAAAATCTAGAGAGTCTCATTGCTTCCTTCAATAGTTTGAGAGAATCTAGCTGTGTGCCAGATTACATAAAGGCCTTTGATGAACTAAGAGCTTGTTTAGTGGAGCTTAAGCCACAAATGGATGAAGAGCATTTTATCCACAACTTTATTGAAGGCCTAAAAGATGAAATAAAACACTCTTTAATTATTGTAAATCTATATTGCTTGGAAGATGCCTATCAGATTGTAAAATAGGAAGAGATAAAGTTGGAAACCACCTTTAAAAAGATTAAGATCAACTATAGTAGACCCCAACATGTAGTGCAGAGGGTTCCTATGGCTAAAAAGTTTGAGAAGTCAATAAATAATGGGCCAGAAGAATTTAAGAAGGGGCAAAGCTATAGATGTGGTGACAAGTTTTACCTTGGGCATCAATGTAAACCAAATCCCTATATGTTGTTGAAGGTGATGAAATATAAGATACAGAGGTGGTAGAAGAAGAAGAAAAGGAAACAGAACCAGAAGCTGAATTGCAAGCATAGGTGACTTTGCATGCAATTTTGGGCCTTACCACCCCTAAAACCTTAAGAATCAAGGGATCCAACCAAAGTAAGGCTTTAATCATCTTAATTGATACTGGAAGTATCCATAGCTTTATGGACCCTAGGGCAATAGAGGGAACACAACTGAAACTTATGCCAACCATTCCCTTAGCTGTAATAATGGCAAATGGTGCTAGAGTTATAATCAGGGAGCATTATGAGGGATTTATTTGGAAAATGCAAGGGCATGAATTTGAATTCTATCTTAGAGTGTTTAAATTGGGAGGATGTGATATGATTTTAGGTGTAGATTGGCTCAAAATAGTGAATTTAGTGACCTTTGATTATGAAGCTGATATGCTTAGATTGGAATTAAAGGGTAAACCAACTGAGTCAGATGAGATTAAAGGAGTGACAAATCTCAAACTAATGGAAGTAGAGACTATGGGGAAGATATTGGGGAAAGAAGAGGCAGAATGGGTAACCCACATTTACTCACTACAATCTAAAACTTTGCACACAAGCATTCTAATGGAGATACAATGATTGTTGAATAACTACAATGACCTTTTTATTGAACTAAAAACATTACCCCTATCAAAATCCATGACCATAAAATTCCATTAAAACCTAGAAGTCATCTTGTTAACCTAAAACCTTACAGATACCCATACTACCAAAAATTGAGATTGAGAGATAAGTGAAGGAGATGTTACAAAATTCAATAGTCTAACCTAGCCATAACCCCTTTGCTTCACTAACTCTTTTAGTCAAAAAGAAGGATGGCACTATATGGATGCGCAAAGACTATAGAAGGTTGAATGATATGATGGTAAAAAATAAATTTCTCATCCCTATGATTTATGATTTGTTAGATGAATTATTTTGAGCATCAAATGTTTTCTAAACTAGATCTTATATTAGGTTACCATCAAATAAGAATGTATCCTGAAGGAATCCTTGAAATAGCCTTTAGGACTCACCAAGGCAATTACAAGTTCCTAGTCATGCCTTTTGGCTTGGCCAATGCCCTAGTCATGTTTTAGGCAGTAATGAATTATATCTTTACACCTTATTTAAGGGACCTTGTTCTTGTGTTTTCTGATGACATACTGATCTACAATAGAAGTTTGGAGGATCACTTATTTCACTTACAGACTGTACTAAAGAAATTAAGACAAACACAAGTGGAGTACTTATGGCATATAATCTCAAAGGAAGGAGTAGTAATAGACCTTGAAAAGATTGAAGTGATGCAAACTTGGCCTATTCCCACTACCTTTAAATCGCTGAGAGGGTCTTTGGACTCATAAGCTACTACCGTTAATTTGTGAGGAATTATGGTTTGATCAATAAGCCACCGGCAAACTTATTGAAAAAGGATTCCTTCTTTTGGGAAGAAGAAGCTACAAAAGCCTTTAAAAGAATAAAAAGATCCATAATTGAAGCACCAGTGTTAGCTATGCCAAATATCACAAAACTTTCATTCTAAAGACTGATGCATGTGATTCAAGTACTGGGGCATTGTTAAAGTAGAATTCAAGACTTATTGCCCATATAAGCAAGCCATTGGGACCAAGAAATCAAGGTTGTCCATCTACGAAAATGAATTCCTAGCTCTATTAATGATAATATCAAAGTACAGACAATATTTGGAGCCAAATCAGTTTATAATCAAGACGACTATGAAAGCTCGAAGTATTTGTTGGATCAAAAGATTACTACACCAATATAAAAAAAGGGGTTAGCTAAGTTATTGGTTCTGAACTATAAGATTCAATACAGGAAAGGAAGAGAGAATAATGTTATTGATGTTTTATCCAGAAGATGGGAAATAGTATAAGGGAATTTGATAGGCCTTATTATCATTACCCCAGCTTAGTAGAAAGAAGTCTTAAAGAGCTATCATGGTGATTCAGAAATCCAAAAAGTCATCATTGATATTGGGGCTGACACAACATTAACCCAAAACATACTTTTAATAATGGAATCCCTAAGTACAAAGGCAAGGTGGTACTAGGAAGAAATAAGCTATTAAGAGAGTAGCTGATTATTAATATGCACAACAATTTAGTGGGAGGGACACTATGGAGAATTGGGAATTTAAAAAAAATCATATCATTATTCTACTGGAAGTGAATGAGAAAAGATGTAAAAAAAGAAGGTTAGTGAGTGTGACATATGCTGAAGGAGTTAACTAAAACAAGTGCATTCTCCAGGGTTATTACAACTTGTGCCAGTTCCAGAGGCTGCTTAGAGAGATATAAGTATTGATTTCATACAGGGTTTACCTACATTAGAAGGGAAAAATTTAATAATGGTGTTAATGGACAAACTTACAAAGGAGGATCTTTTTTTGGCTTTGGCTCATCCTATTATTAACCCAATTATTGTTAAAACATTCATTTAGCAGATATATAGGTTACATGGAATGCCTAAGAGTATAATATCTAATAAAGACAAGATTTTTACTAGCAATTTTTGGCAATCCTTATTTAAGGCATTAGGGCTTTCACTCAATTTAAGTATTGCTTATGACCATTAGAGTGATGGTCAGATTGAAAGGGTCAACCCGTGCCTAGAAACTTGTTTGAGATGCATGGTTGGAAGATACTCTAGACAATGGGCACGATGGTTACCTTAGTAGAATGGTGGTATAATACTAACTATCAATCTCTTTTGGACACCACTCCTTATCAGGCTCTATATGGAACAAACCCCCTTGTCGCAACCCCTAATGAATCTATTAACCAGTTCATTAAGGATAGAGGCATGGCCATCAAATTCCTATAGGAAAAGCTACAAAGAGCTTAGGAGAGGATGAAAAGATTTACATACAGAAAGAGGATTGAGAGATTTTGAGGTGGGTGAAAAGGTCTATCTTAAACTACAACCCTATATAAGTTAGCTTCTAAATATTTTGGGCCCTACAACATCGTGGAGAAGGTGGGAAATGTAGCTTACAAGTTATAGCTTCCAGAAGGCTCATCAATCCACCCTATCTTTCATGTTTCACAATTTAAGAAATGAATTAGACCCCAAATAACTCCTACAACTGAACTACCTTAACTGAACTAGAGGGTGAGATTTAATTATAATTGATGGCTATATTGGAGAGGAAGATGATCAAATAAGGAAATTGAGCAGTGACTAAAGTCTTAGTTCAATGGTCGATGGACACTTCTGAAGCTACTTGGGAAAGATCATTTAGAGTTGATTAAGCGTTATCTTACCTTAAGGACAAGGATAAACTCAATAGAGGAGAACTGTCACAACTCAATCAAAGCCTCGGGCTAGCACAATCAATCCAAAGATCAACACAATGAAAAACCACATCCATCAACACACACACCCAATAAAAAATAGAGAATCCAGTCCATAATTACATTCGAACATATAAGCCTAAAAATATAAGAAGTTTGTTACAAAAGGTGTAGAAGCCATTTCCTTTATTTCTGTTTTTTTCCTTTATTTTATTTCCAGGTTGTTCTAGAGTTTATTATTTTAGATTCCAAAAAAATTTCAGATTGTTATACCTATAAAAAAAAGGGGAGAGAAGTATTAATGCAACGAAAAATGTAAAAAGACCAAGTTTTGGAAATAAAAATACACTTCCTTTTCTCTTCATTTTTCTCTTTGTATCTCGACTCTTTGTTCTTCTTCTTTGTTACTTCTTCTCTGTTCCTTTCTATCTTTCTTCCTTCAATATTTCCTGAGATAGCAAGGTAGTTTTCTACCCTCAGCCACTCAAGTTTGATTGTAGCAAGGGTCGATTTAGTAAGCCTTATAATTGTAGCTTCTTTGGGTGGCTAAAAAAGTGCTCATCAACTTGGTTGAGATCTAGGGTTATAGCTGAGAATGAACGACACAACAGAGGAGAAGACAAGGTGGCCAAGTGATGGTTGCCTAGGCAACCACTTATTTTTGTAGTGATCGAGGTGAAAAGATGACTAAGGACACCAAACAACCCATATTAGCCGTTAACAACTTAGACTTCCTGCAATACCCCTAAATTTCCTTCACCCAAAAACACTAATTCAACCTTCCCAAATTTTCTATTTCATACAAAATTCCTAAACTAACCCTCCTCTAAACTTTGACTTGACATTAAGTTTCTCCCTATAGTGTTCTTTTGATTTTTCTTTCTCTCCTCTGTATGAGTAATTACTATTAGTAGTTACTACCAATATATTAATTATGTCATGTATGAAATTAATTATTTAATAAAATTAAAAATATTCAATTATTAAATCTTAAAAAATAACTTAACCATAAAATCATAATACCATTGTTATTAATTTTACTAACACTCTGTTTCATTGTCATTTTGCCTCCCTTCTCTGCTGGTTATGTTTGGTAAATTAGATCCTCAAAGAACGAATCTAGTTACGGATGTGAAATTGGGTATAAAGTAGAAATAGAGTTTGGGTAAGAGGATGATTCAAGATTGTTGTTTTGAGGCAATCATTTTGGGGGTTTAGTTATTTACCCTTCCTTTTACTTTTCTTTTAGGCTCTAAAAAGGTGGTGTTTTGTGCATATGGCATTTTAGATTTTGGATTTGGAACCATGAATACGGAGATTGACAATAGAGGCTATAGAACCTTTTTTTTTGTGAAATTATACTATTGAAAGAAAAAAAGATCTGCCTTCCTTATCTCTTTTGATCGGTGCAAAAAATCAGACATTAGTTTAGTTGTCGATATAGGTGAGTGATCAGTTACAAAGGAGTGAGATATAGTTCTCTTAAGAGTATATTAAAGTTATATTATTGGAATGGTATAAGCATTTAAAGTGAACTATTGGAAAATCGAGTCGAGATCTGATCCCGACTGTAATTCTACAAAACTTTTTCGCAACCTTTGATTTCCCAAAAACCAAGATCTTTTTAATTCTATA
This sequence comes from Erythroxylum densum, assembly GCA_024678245.1. Taxonomy (NCBI): domain Eukaryota; kingdom Viridiplantae; phylum Streptophyta; class Magnoliopsida; order Malpighiales; family Erythroxylaceae; genus Erythroxylum; species Erythroxylum densum. Next base: position 11,932,220 of record JANPWT010000246.1, on the reverse strand, counting down.
AAATTATTAACACAAATCATAAAAAAGTGAAAACTTATTTCATATCTTATTCTGAAGCTTGATCTTAATCTTGTTGTATCCTAGGAGCTGTTTTCGAAACCGACCCACCTTAACCACTGTACTCACACATTATTCATACCTTATTCCTGAATCAATACTAATCGAAAACAAGGAACATTCTATCTAATTAGTTTAGGGTGTTGAATCCTATCTTGATCACTTAACTACCTTTATATAGCTCGTGCTACATCCAATGACTATCAATTAAATGACCTATGATTAAATATATCATAAGTAGTATCAAAACATAGCAATCCCTATACAAGATAGCTTTGGTGACCTCAAGTCAAAGAATCACTTATACAATCATCACAATGAGAATTCCAAAGACATAAAAGTAATGCTCTAAATGGATTTCCCCTGTCGGGTCTGCTTAGTGAACTTGTTCTCTAACAACCACCCACATGTTTGTTTAAGTATCTTTATACTTTAGCTTATAAGATCGGCTACTTCCTTTATAAGGAAAAGCAAAATGTGAGCTAGTCTTTTTATGTTCTATTAATGTCCAATCTTAACAAAACAATGACTAGGAACATTTAGGAATAATACATAAATGCAATATGAATCTCATAATTATAATCTCATTATAATTTCA